>DWAJ01003955.1:0-13795 GCA_018238005.1 Eurema mandarina
AAACGGTTCAGGTCTTCGGCGGGCAGCATGACGTCATCCTGTGTGTGCGTGTAGTGTTAGTGTGTAAGGGGTGTGTGTGTGTGTGTGTGTGTGTGTGTATTGTTAGCGTGTCAGTGGGCAGTGTGACGTCACTCTGTGCGTGCGTGTGCGTGGTGTTAGCGTGTCAGTAAGTAGGCGTTAGCGCGCACTCACCCAGCGAGACCTGCGAGAGCGGGCCGCCGACGCCGAAGACGGCGGGCGAGTCCTGCGACAGCGGGAAGTAGGCGGCGGACAGCGGCGCGGGGTGCGGCAGCGCGGGCGGCAGCGCCAGCCCCAGCACGCCGTGCTTCACCAGCAGCGACAGCGCCGCGCCGATCTCCGAGATGCCCGCCTCCGAGTAGCCGGCCTGCCGCAGCGCCACCTGCGCCGAATTGCGTCACCAGTCGTACTTAGCACCGCCCCGTCATCGCGATACGACATTACGAGTCGAAGCTCCGTAGCACCGCCCCCACCACCACCACAATATAAGATTACATGTCAGAGCTACGTAGCTACTGAATTAATAAATCCTAATAAAATACAAAATAGTCATGTCAACTTCTTAGTAGACCTACCTAGTACATCCACGAGAAAAAACATGATCATTTATACAGTAGGAGATAGATGTAGGCCAAGAACTGACAGTTGTATATGACAAAACGGTACTGAAACGGGAACTTTAGGACCCACAATAGGATAACAGGCAAGTAGAAAATAAAATGTGAAATTCATATAAATTACATTAAGACCAGACCACAGAAAACTACAAATGTAATTTACAAATATATTATATATTTTTTTATATAATAGGGGGCAAACGAGCAAGCGCGTCTGATGTTAAGTGATCAGCGCCGCCCATGAGCACTCGCGTTGTCACGAGTGTGTTGCCGGCCTTTTAAGGATAGGTACACTCTTTTTTTGAAGGTCCCCAAGTGGTATTTTTCCGGTGTGGGGATCGAACCCACGACCCTTCGCGTAGAAAGCACTTGTGCTACCACTGCGCCAAGCGGTCATATTAACACTTATATTCTGGAGCGAAGTGACTCACCTTGATATGGTCAAGCGTGTGCTGCGTGAGCGGCGAGGGCGGCGAGGTGCCGGGCGGCGCCAGCGACAGCTGCAGCGACAGCGCGCCCAGCCCCGACCCGTTCACCAGCACACCCCCCACCCCGCCCACGCCCGCCACGCCCCCCACTCCCGCCACGCCCCCCGTTAGGGCGTGACCCTGAAATCATACAATACAACTATTAATTATTGTAGAGATCGTGGTGGAGTGCAACGATTGGTGCCAAAAAATAAACTTAATATTTTATTTAAACTTCTTTATATTTAATACAACTTTTCGGACAAACGGTTCGCGTACCACAAGCAACTGTCATCTATCATTCAACCTTTCAACTCTTTCATTCACCTCTCACTCATCATTCACATCCGTCTCGGTCAATCTATTCATTCTTCCATTATAATAATGTTCCTTTTATCATACATCCTACGTTATGGTTATAAATTAAAAGTGTTTTCCCATAACGAAGCATTGTGCGACATTTCGATACAAATCAACTTAAAGAAAAAACATTTGTTAATTTTCTGTCACTGCACATGTTATCTGACCAGTATTTATTATTCTATTGAAACAAACAAAAAAACTGTCAAATCATTTTCTCTATAATTTTTATGTAATTTTGTAAATACTAAAAGATCCAGCATTAGAGATGATCAGATAATATTATATATATAAATGTAGGTCTTTTACAAAAAATTTATTGATATTTATAACATTATAACACCATTTATACGTCTTTGTATGATTGTGGCACCAGGGCATGTTATAAACTTGAAGCCGTATTATGGAATATACAGGATGTTTAAAAAAATAGAACATTGTTCACTCCAAGATCTCAATATAGTTAAATACAATTTATATAGCTGTTTCTATTTATTATAAACATCCTGTACAATATAATAATTGTTAAAATAATTAGTTTGATAAGATTCACACAGAAGTGCGGTAGTTATAAATTTAGATGCACTCTAAAGCGACTAGGGTTGTCACTGAAAACCTTTTCAGAGGAGAACTTTCAAAATCAGAGTGGTCACTTATCACTTAAAAGTTTATCAAAGTTAGGGTTGCCACTGTATACATATTCAGAGGCAATTTTTTTTAACCTTTTCAGTTCTCATCGATAAACTATAACCGGTAATTCGAACGTTTTTTAAGTCAAGGCTATTCTTGCAGCCGGTTATAACCTAAACAAACTAATTTTAGTTTAATTATTAAAAATATTATTAATAAAGATTACAAACAACAAAAATCAGGGCTGCCGCGGAGAAGTTTTCAGTGACTGCGAGCCAGCCAGTCGCGTTAGAGTGTTTAGAGGTATAATAGCCAATGTGGGGTCGGGGTCACCTCGGTCACCTCAGAGCTGGAGACGGCGTAGGGCGAGCCCGTGGGGTTGTAGTTGGCGACGGGCCCGGCCACGTCCGCGTACGACACGTTCGGGCACGAGCCCGACTGCGGGTCGTCCACCACCTTCTGTAGGATCATCAGGCAGGCCTTCTTGTTGTTGTCCTTCTCGCCTGCAATCGTGTGGTGCGATGTGAATGCGTGATACGTTATTTAGTTCTAAGAATAATAAGAACTTTTTAAACCCGAGTATTGTATATGGAGATTCCATAACGACAGCATTTCTGCTCTTTTTTTTTTGTCGATTTCTTGATTTTTTTTTAAATTAATTATTCATACTTTAATTTTTATGCATCGTCTATTGACCACATCAGGATTTGTATCGATCTTGAAGTCCTTACGAAATTAATTTCAAACGAAAAGTAATAAGTATATCAAATTAAGCTTGAAAATAATAATTTTTATAAAATGAATCGACGCTACAGTTCAAACCCCTAACTTTGCTCCCTCTTATAAAAAAAACTCATTATAGAGCCGAGTATTTTTGCCAGCCTATCTGATGGTAAGTGGTTATTACCATCAGATAGCTCTAGTCAGATACTCGTTTGCTTTCTATTATCTATACTAATATATAAAGCCGAAGAGTTTGTTTGTTTCTTTGTTTGTTTGAACGCGCTAATCTCAGGAACTACTGGTTCGAATTGAAAAATTCTTTTTTATTGAATAGACAATTTATCGAAGAAGGCTTTAGGCTACATAACATCACGCTGCGACTAATGGGAGCGAAGAAATAATGGAAAAACAAATCAACCGGAACGAAGTCGCGCGCAACAGCTAGTATAATATAAAATCTGTTTCCAGTTCTCTGCCCCAATAGCAACTGGACCAATCTCCCAACTGTCGCAGCACTTACCCACAACAGTGATGCACCTCTCCTGCAGCGACAACTCCTTAGCCTTCTGCGAGATCTGCACGTAGCTGCCGCTCTGCTCCTTGATCTGTTTGATGTAGTTGCCACCTTTGCCTATGATCATGCCCGCTGTCGAGTTGGGCACTAGGATCTTCACCTGAAAACCACGAGTGGTACATTGTTAATAAGACTTTACTGGTGGCTTGTTTACTCGTTTTAACTTAAGGAGTTTAATTGATAGCATTGATTACATTTGAGTGATTATCAGAACAGCTAGTTGGTTCTATACATAGCTGGTTTACCATATTTTAATAGCGGTTCATCAAACATCTTTATCATGTTTAATCGAATTGGAAAGGCATTAGAATCCTAACGTCCCATTTCTAGTAATTTGCCCTTTCAATTTCATATTTGAGGAAGCAAATTTAGTCCAGTACGTGTTATAACGTGCGCTTAACAATGCCACTACTCCAAGGCCCTGCCGTGAAGTTAACAACAAAACGAATTGCTTGGATTGCTTGTTTGAAGTCACACGGAGTCGGATTGCGAGCGAGGCCATTTGGACACGATATCTCGCGATTATGCGCTAACGTATCGTTAAACTCGTATTAAGTAATATTAAGGCGTTCAAGTTCACTCTTGAATGCTTTGGGAATGTGTTGGTCGAGTTGAAAAGTTTTTGTAGTAAGAGTATCTTTGAAAGGGTTGTTAATAATTTTGTATTTTGTTCATTTAGCTATATTTTTGAAAAGAGAATCAACGACTACAGAGAAGAATCTCTCTTTGAAGATATTCATTTGAAGGGTTCCATACCGAAAGGTTAAAAAATGGACTATTACTAACACTGCGTTCGTCCGTCTATTCACCAGGCTGTAGTAGTCAGATACATACAGATTGTGTTTCTCAGTTAATTCTTAAACAACAAAAACTAAAGAACACAACGAAATTCTTCTTTCTTCTTCAACAAAAATATTAAAGGAGGCTCAAATACAACAAACTTAATTTTTGCTCGTTTTCGCTCTACATACAATTTCGAATTGAACATTAAATAAAGCAATTAAAAAAAATCTTTGCCATAGTTACACATTATTTTACCGACTCACACGTAGTCAATGCAAGCCCTTGTTTAGCCCAAAAACGGGTTTTACAAATCAGCTTTGGTTTATCTTCCATAATCATTCTTATTTAAGTTTTAATTTCTCATTTCCATTTTCCATTCATCACAGCTGTAAATACATATTGTTTAAACAGCATTGAATTATCTCGTCACGCAGTCATTATCACGGTGTGTTATGATAACGTTTTATGACCGTTATATGTATGTATGTATGTATGTGCAAAATCATAAAAGCCATATAAACTACATCTTGGTTCATTACGTAAGGTGTTTCTATAAAATTCCACGGTTCTGTTCCACTATTTTGGCTTATCGATAACAGAATATGGTGTTTTTTCTGTGACCCATGTTTGATTTTGGTTTTACCACGTTTATGTTTAAATAGCACAAGATCATGATAATTCTTTTTATAATACACATATAATTTTTAAAGGTTTACTAAATCCAAAGGTTAATCTTAAATGCCACAAAACTGCTTATTATATGTATATTTAAAATAAAGCTATAAAATTTCATCAGCGATTGTCGATTAAAAATAGCTGTAACAAAAGTGGGGACATATGAATACCTATAGAAAGTACCTAATGTCTATGATAGCCAAATAAATATATATTGACGAAACTATATTTAATCTGAGACAAACATAGCGTATAGGATAAAAATAAAACGCTCCAAAGTCCTCACTCCCTTGAACCAGGATTTCAATCATTAAAGCTAATACATAGTAAATATAATCTGTCATTTCGTTGACACATTTCAGAGGAGTCGCACGTTTTTCCGCCAAAATTTTCACAGAAAATAATTCAACGGTAACTTTACAATAAACAAACTCAGGACAACAATATTTTTAAACTCTGGCATTTAGGACGCGTGGAAAAATCAGAATGGTTTCTTTTAATCCTACTAATAATCTACTAAGAGAGCATACTCCTTCCTAAAATCAAGGCCGACAACACGCTCGTGAGACCCTCGCGAGCGCTCATGGGCAGAGGTGGTTATCTTTGATCAAGTACCCCTCCTGCTCGTTTGTCCGCTTTATTATAAAAAAAAATAATATTATAAATGTGAAATTTTTTGAGAATGGTGATAGGTCACTCCCTTGATTAACATCCAGGATATTTTATATCCCGGTATTGCCCCGGGAACAGGAGCTGCGCGAGTAAAACTTCTGAAAAAAAATGTCTTACGACAAGTCGTTTTGCAACTATTGATGAGTTATATTACTTCAGTAAATGAGCTAACAAGAGGACGTTATTGAACTTCAATTGGTCGATCACAATTTCACAACATCAATAGATATCATAGACTAGCGCACGTGTTTCAGAACGTACATATTGCTTTTCGACATCGAACCATGGAGCTAAATTTAATATCCAGTCAATGGTCCTAAATGTTGAAAATATTTTTCTTCTCTCTTTATCTCACTATGGAGACTATATTAAGGATAGAAGAGGATATAAAATTCAACACTTTTCAAGGTTTAATTCACCGTCCATGCCCGTCACTATTCATTTGCAATTTAGTAATATTTTTGTGTTGAAGTGGTTTTGTTTGTCAATTGTACCATGTTCGAACCAACATAAAATTATTGTCAAAATTTTAACATTCATAACAATATCAATCTTCTAGCCTCTTAGCCTTTAACTATGTTGTTCAATATTATCATTATTAATTAGGTTTTTTTATGTTTTGTAATTTTGTATCAACAGGTGATTGGCCTAATAAATAAATAAATAAATAAATAGCAAGTATACAAAAAACCTTAGTTCCACGTTCAATCCATTCCCATTAAACATCGGTCCTATTACCATAATTCGGATGCTGTGTCCCAATTACACTGGATATCCAATAAAATGCGGCGATCGTGACGCAGTTAGAGCATGTAATTAGCACAGTCCACGGGGACCGAGGCTATTGCCAATTTTGTCCCTAAATCGTATTAGTCAATAATAACACGTATTATTAAACATTGCTTGGATTAAACATCAATATATAGGTCAGGCCTGTAAAGCTGTGTGCTCAATTCAATATTTCGACAATCAACAATTTAACAGAATCAGATATGCAAAAATTGCTGCACCTTGCAAGCTCGTCTTTCGAAAGATATAGAATTAAGTTACAGAATCTCTAATCAGCCACAAAGGATTTCCGGCATATTGGAGCAAGATATAATCCTGGAAAGGCCATCCTGATTCCACTTTTCCACTTTATTTTATCCTTCTCCCATGCATGTCTTCCTTAATTTCTCTTTCTACATCTGGGATTCCAATACAAAACCTCTTTACTATGCTTATTTTATATATCTTTCAGTGACTCGACCATTTCGATTTTAGTTTCACATTACGGGGAGGCATGTTAATTAGCTGGCTCCTCCAGGGACCGAATTCTCGGAGCGTGTTATTGTGTCGCCGTGGCATTCATCACGACTCAATGGATTTTAACCTTCGTTCGCTCTATTGGGTATGATCATGTATCATGTTTAGAATGTTCAAGTTTAGAGGAACCAAGATTATCTGCATAGTTGACTAGACGCGTCCCTCAGTTTCGCATACGTACGTTTAAACATTTTTTTAAATTAGGTTACTGTAGTTTTGATTAAAACTTTTGATATTAAATATCTAATTATTAGCAATACTTTGGCCGTTAATAAAGATTCCAACACGGAGAATACTCTACATGTTGATAATTGATAACACGACAAAAAGTTAAACACGTTAAGAGTTCACATCATTAGTGTAGTGGTTAAATTCATTATCAGTGAAGATAAGAGCACGATAAAGCCCGTACATGTCTGTTTATTTAATCAATATGTTGATTGCAAGCGCCACGTTTAGCTACTCTAAGCGATACAATATTGTCAATTGGTTTACGGTTCGTTCGCTATCCGATACGAAAGTAAACTTTTTTTGTTTTGAAAAATCTCGAAGGACATCCTTATGTCGAACATATAGGGAATTAACCCACTGGTGTTTTGCCGCCCATCCTTTCACGAGATCCATCTATGGGTTACATAGAATTTCTACCAGCCAAAACTACACTTTTTTCCTTCACATCGCATCTGGTAGGGTTCGCATGCACTTCCTACGGACTCTTCCACGACAATTAATATCATACAGCACCAAGACACGCCGTGCAGTGTCAACCAGCCTAATTCTAAAACGCTTCCTGTTTTTGACGCGATTACATAATCTTGTTGTGGAAGACCTACAATAACCAGGCGTTATGCTCAAGTCAAGATGTCTTTCGAAACGTTCTTGGAAACGACAAAGTAGTCACATTTTTCTGTGTGGCGTTAAATATGAATAGGTTTCTTTATGAAATTGTTTATGTCACATTTTTATATGTTGTACGCTTTTTACATATCCATTCTTTCTTCTAGGCTTTTGAACATAAACTACATCTTTTATTTCCAGTTCCTTTTTGGATCTAGAAAACCATTTAAAAAAGAAAATATTTTTTTCAATAATCAAAAATTATTTTGTGGTAATTTGACTACCATATATTAATTGAATTATTACCAGAAGACCGATTATTAATACTATACATTATTCTAAACATTCTTTGGCATTCATTACTGATGAGCATAACCAACTAAAGTGACTAAACATATGTTTTTTTTTAATTATTCAAAGCGAAGCCTTTTCTTGGCTTTCGTAAAACTGTCGACAGTACCAATAGTTTCGAGTCCTTGTGTGCGTGTTTGCGTTTGCTTGTGTGTGTGTATGAAACGTTTCAGACCTAGCTCTATACTATGCACTGTATGTACTGCGAACTGCAAACGTCCTCACAGCAACAGTTGAGCGCATTTAAACTCGCCGAGTCACGTGGGCGGACACGTGAGTGCAAACGTCACCGTGTATGCATATGGCTTTGCGGAGATTAACAATTGTTCTTTTAAAAATAAATAAAACACCAAGGGCAATGTCGAGCGCGGATCTGATTACTGACAACGAGACTTGAATGGAATCAAATGGTTGTACCATTTGTGAATTGTTTCATGTTTTATGTCAATCTGAATCGTACGACTCTATTGACGTTACCCTAATTAAACAAGTTCTTTAAACCACTTTATATTCAATGATATATATAAATTAATCGCCAAATGTGTTTCTAAGTGCATAATTTGATAGTAGTTGAACCGATTTTGAAGTCTCCAGTCTCATAGGCTCAAAATGTAATTCAAAACCGAAGATTTATCATCAACATATGGATCAGGACACATTCATTACTTATGAATTTACGTTAAAACGCCTCTTTACGCCATTACAAATATAAATGAGTAAAGTAAGGCTATATAAGTACTTAGCTATGAGCATCAGAGCACATGAACTTAAAATTCGAAATAAAATCGATGCTGTCAATTAAGTACATAACAAAACAACGAATTAATTGTTTGGGTAGATGGCGTTTCCTTGTAGGTTTTGACAATGAATTAGACATCGTAAATGAACAAGGTCGTTTTTGGAAACTAAGAAAAAAGTAATTTTCATAGCTATTTTTAATTTTCGTAATTTTATATGGATTGCCAGGTTGTCTGTTAGAAATCACTGTTAGTGATAAGGCCGCCAATTACATGTGCATAGTTACTTATAATGTTTATATTTTTTTCTGTTCATATATGTGAGGAAGAATAACGTTAAACCTCCTCCTTTTTTAAGTCGTTTGAAGAAGCGTGTCACGTTTGACATTCGTCTAATTGGCTTGCACGTACTGAACCGTACACTTGCAACTACCCTACTATCAATTAAAAGCTAAAACTGGACAAGTTAAAAACTCGTTCCAATTTTATAACTTCGCTGAACAACCTTAGTTTTGATGAACTTGGCACTCTATACATTTTCGAGTGTTAAAAGTTGAAATACTGCATGTACGTGTTGAGGACAATTAAAACATTTTCACAATTAAAAAAAAACTATTAATAGTATATTCTATTTTCCAAGTATAAGATAACATACAATAGATATCCCCAAATGATCACGAGACTGGCTTCGCCTGGTCTACTCTATACATATAAAGTAAAACGTCGATTATCCGAACGCCGATTAATCGACTCGCCAATTATCCTATTCAGTCCTAAGCTCAATATGAAATTTTAAACCAAGTATGTACATAATTATTGTTTTGTTTTGGTGTACCAAGTATTTTTAATAAAGCCTGATGGGGCTGCGTCTTTATCTAATCGAAATGTTTAGTAAGCGTTAATGTAGCAGTTTTTTTTTATAATATTAAGAGGGGAGACGCACTGGAGAGCTGGACGCACTCCTGATGGTAAGAGGAACGCCAGCCCATAGCCAATGCAGTGCTACCCGGAACTTTGCTTATAACAGTTCTGCAATAACGCTTATATCTCTTGTTATTGTTGTTCAACTTAATAAAGATTGTTCAATGTGTGACTGTTCGTGTTTCTTTATTATCAGTCTATGTCCGATTATCCGAATCGACCCCGGTCCCAATTAATTCGGATAATCAGCGGTCTACTGTACATATACGTATTTTAAAATTTTCGTATGTATCATGACCTGAATGTTTGACCCGGGTTCCTGAAAAGCAGGCTACTACACCTTCTTTGCAATAAATAAATAACAATTATTAGTTTTTTATATACAGAGGTATGGGATGGTTTCAATTCAACGCAGCATCACAGCATTACGCAAATGAGCCGGCAACATTAGTAACCCCGACGCACACGAGAGCTCCAGTAATATCATTAACGTCGGATGCACGCATCATCTTTTAATTAAATAAAACATTTACGGATAGGCTTCAAATCCTTCGTTGGTAGTAATTGATTTTATTTTATTGAATCTTGATTTAGTATTGATATTTAATTTATTTAAGTTTTAAGACAAAGTTATCAAACAAATTCGTATTTAACTAGCAACGAAAATACGAAAGGGTTGAGTAACTTTGATGCCACTTTTAGAATTTACGAAATTTCAGTTAAACTTTCGCGTTTGTCAACGTCAAGAGAAGCCTTAAGAATCAGAGAAAACGCTGGGGCGTTGCACAACCTACGCCGTAAATTTCCTTTAAGCATTTGCATTTAGTAATTTAGTACCAAAAAAGCTTTTGACAAGTGCAGTCGTGTTTTATTTTACGGTTCTCACATCCTGTCCTACTGCATTTATAATGTGAAAATTTTGTGAGAATGGAGGTACTTATGTAGGGATGTATGTTTGTTATTATTTCAGGTGATTCCCTGGATTAAGATACGCGGGGCACGGCTAGTAAGACATATGACATGGCGCGACACACGCTTCCCGTACCGGCGTTCGATTAAAGTAAATTCCCGTTTTCACCAATAGACCTACCTATTCAAACTACATCTCCTAACTCCTCACCTGTTTATCTCTATCTTGCGGCATCTTGGCGTCCACGCCGTCCGGGAAGGGCTTCACCAACTCCGGCTTTTCCTTGATCTTGTCCATGATGAAGTCCAGCACCACCATGATGCCGTCCACGGAGCCGGTTATGAGGCAAGCTCGTTCTGTTGTGCCTGTAGCCAATAGAATAGGAATCAAACCTTGGAAGTTACCAAAATTAAATACGGTACGATTATAAAGAATGTTACTCGTATTTCAGACCGACGTAAATTATATCACTTCAAAAAATTGGCTATGGGCTGGCGTTACTCTTACCATCAGGAGTGCGTCCAGCTCATCTCCCCTATTCATATTATTAAAAAAAAACATGATTAAATGTTATAGATTATTGAGTACGATACACCTAAAGTTTTAAGCTGGTTGCAACGGAGGAAACTTTACATCTACTACTGCAAATTAGTCTTTGAATACATCTACTGCTACAATTATTTCAATCATCGTTAATCAACTCAAAAGGTAAACAGCCATCAATGCAATGCGACGATGCCATCAACTGTGAAGTTTTTCATTGAACTTGTCAGTCGTCAGTGCCGTGGTATTGACAGTTACGTGTAAGCTTCTAACTTTCTGGTACACGTTTCAAACTGGTTCCAAACTTTGAGCTCGATTGTGAGAACTATTTCTCTTTTCTACTGGGTATATAGTATAAAGAGTTTGACGACTGACTGGTGTAGTGGTAACGTAATTTTGACTGCTTGCATAGGGCAAGCTTGCATGTATCTAAATATATATAATTCAAAGGTGACTGGCTGACATAGTGATCTATCAACGCACAGCCCAAACCACTGGATGGATCGGGCTGAAATTTGCGATGCAGGTAGATGCTATGACGTAGGCATCCGCTAAGAAAGGATTTTGATCAATTTTACCCTCAAGGGGATAAAATAGAGGATGAAAGTTTGTATGAAAATCCACGCGGGCGGAGTCGCGGGCAACAGCTAGTTATACTTATAAAACTTCCTCTTGAATCAATTTACCTATTAAAAAATGAATGAGAATCAATTGCGTATTTTTAAAGAATTAAACATTGCTATGTATCCTATAGGCAGACAGAAGAAAGGACTTTGTTTTATATTATGTAATATTAATAAATATGCAATGATATATCTATATATAAAGGTGCAGTTTGTTTTTTAATACTAGCCGATTTATCTAAAAACATTACGACGTTTGACCTGCAATATCTTGAATGTTATCCGGAATAGATCGGAAGGGTTTTCGCACAGTAAGGGATGTGTGCACAAACATCGGAATGGCTGTCTAATTTTAAGCCGAGCTGCCTCCGCAAACTTCACCCGTTTACAAAACAAGCGGGCTTTAATAAGTCGAGTCGTCTGAGTCAGCGGAACTATCGATTTGGGGTACCAGGTTGGGATTATTGCAGACATTGTTTTTCTATATTGTAGAGGAGTAAACAGTAGATTTATATATTGGGAAGCTATTCCTTCATAGCTACACAGTGACCATCAAGTTTGGATAAGTTTAGAAACTGGTGATTGCGTTGCTAGATTTTAAAATGGGGTGAAGAAATGATTTATTTAGAAGACAAAGAAGAATAGGAAAAAAATTAAGAAGACATCTTTAATAGCAAGCAACTGACGATTTTCGGGTTTCTTAGGGCGGATGATAAATATTCTGTTAAGTTGCGTAAATAATCGAATTCATAAATCCAAACTTTATAACGAAAAACTGTATCGATACCGATATTATCAAAATCGTTTTGGACTGTCCATCTAACTCATGCAACGACTATCCCGTGAAATATAAAAATTATTATCCTATATTGAGAAAAGTGATAGTAGATTTATTTCTTCCAACGAATTTAAATAAATAAAAAAATCATCTTTTAAAATAAAATTGTAAATTGTAAATTTTATTTCAAAAGATGATTTTTTCCCCCTCTATTTGGTAAAAAGTGTGGGACCCGTACGAGTTTCTTACGCCGGTTCTTCTCGCCGGGTTAGTTCCCGAACCGGTGGACCACCATGTAGACTTTCTGAAGATATTTGTTTCAAAATTATTCAGAAAAAAATAAATCATTTCATTTCATTAACAACCATAATTCTCTTGAACAAATCTAAGCGTCCTCGTTGTTCTAGCCGTGAATACTGTTTAAGAATCACCAACAAAGGCCATTGAAGTCAGAGAGGTCAACCTTTAGGCGAGGAATTTGAAACATTCTACCAATTCTCGTTTCTTTGATGCTAATTAATTCAAATTATATCAAACGTTTTAGTTAGCTTCCAGTACTTAGTGGCTGGATATTTTGACGAGTATTCGAGTGTATGGAGGAAGTTGGTCATTCGACGCCGCTATTTGCTATTACAGTATTTTGCTAGCTAATCGAGGATCGTATTACCCATTGGCGGTGCGAAACATTCGACAAGTTCTATTCATCAATTAAAAGTTTAATCCTTACTTATATTATAAATGCGAAAGTAGTTCTGTCTCTCGTCTGCCTTTCCATCACGCTAAAACTACTGCACCGATTAGAACGAAATTTGGTATAAAGATAGTCTAAAGCCTGGGAAGTCTAAAGCCGGGGAAGGACATAGGCTACTTTTTTTTAAATCAACCCCTAAAAGGTTGCACGAGGGGTTGAAACTTTTTAAAATTTTACGCTTTCACGGCCAAACCGCTTAACCGATTCTAATGAAATAAGGGGGGGAAGAGGGGGTCAAAGTTAATATGAAAGTCCATACGGACGGAGTCGCGGGCAACAGCTAGTTTATATATTTATAAAAATAGTAAAATGCAGTTGTTTAGATAGTTATATTCCTTATTATTTCATCTTGATAGCGTTATTATTTTTAACTATTAAAATAAATATATTAACAAATAAAAAAACCGGCCAAGTGCGAGTCGGGCTCGCGCACAAAGGGTTCCGTAGCAGCAAATATAATAAACTTATTATGTCAATTTATACACCTGGTGAATGGAGCCTAAACTCTCCCGATATTTTG
>DWAJ01003956.1:0-13787 GCA_018238005.1 Eurema mandarina
CTTGCCGGTTCTTCTCTGTAGAAACTGCCTTCCGAACCGGTGGTAAATGTTTTGTAATACCATGACGATTCAAAAGTGTTACTTTATGTAGCCTAATTGAATAAAGATACTTTTGACTTTGACTTTACAATCTACAGTAGAATTTTTTTTCTGAGTCCCAAGACTTCATTCTCAGACTGTCATTGAAATCAACCAAAAAGTAGTTTTTTTACCCGGCTCACAGATTATAAATGTGTTACGCTAACGGGGACAATGGCAATATGTACGAGCCTGTATTTATTCGCGGAGGGTGTTCACCCCCGTTCAAATATTGATTAGGTCGGCGAGTGACGTCACTCCTTGGATGCTACGCAGTGATACAGCGACGCTTGTAGGTAGGATATGATGCAAAGTGGAATAAGCTTTGGTTTTAGTTGGTATAGCAATGTATGGAAGGGTAAATTTGCCTTTTAGTAATGGTATCTTTCAAGATGGAATTTTTAGTTACATTTGAAAAAGAGAGACATTATAAAAATGAAAAATACTTTTCAATAGATGATAGTATATCTGTTCTATATCATTCGATTGAAATTGACATCTGTGTGTAGTGATAACTATTAAACAAAGATAAATATACTATAACAGCGTACGTATTCCTATGAAGTAACGTCCTCAAAAAATGAAGCGAATTTATTAAAAGCCAATGGCTAAGTGGTCATGGCTAGACCAAAAGTAAACATTTAATGCTACCAGGGTTGATTCCATGTGGGGCGCAACACCGAGGGCGGCTCAAATTCTAATGTACTAATCGAATTTATTCTTTGTATCATGTCAAAACTTCCCCGCAATTTTGTTTACGTTAAATTCTTTTCTTTGGGTGTAAAACATAAATTTAAGTGATAGGACCGCTATATGATACTAAAAGATTTTGATTATAGTTCTAAAATGTTATATAGGACAACTATTTATTGTAATATAGCAATTTTAATTGTCTTACTAACGAAGATAAAATGTATGTACCGAATTTGGTTAGAAATTTATTGATATACTTAAGTAGCCTAATGTAATAAAGATATATGACTTTCGGCCAAATACTCATACGCAAATTAAATTTAAGCACGCCTACTCGTAATTTTGACAGAATTGTATGGCGAACTGTCAAATCGGACCGGTTTAAGTTTTACTTAAATTTAACTTGCCTTTCAGTATTCCGGCATTTGTCATATATTTCATAATATTGATGTCTAGTTAAAAATATTGTTTTGCTGGAAGTAGAATTTCAAGTCTTTTTGGCGGCAATCAAGACACTTGAACGCCTGCTACGCTATTTGACATATCTGTCATATTTGACAGCTTGTTTGACCTGAAAATGTTGCCCAGTTAAAAACTTGCATGTTTCTGAAAGTATTTATAAACTTGAAACATGCTATGGTTAAAGCCCATAGTATAATTCTGATGTGGAATAGTGCTTTTAAGTTTCTTTCTCGGAAGTAAGATAAGCCTTTTAAACGTTACTAAAGTTTACATTGTAAATGTGTATCAGTACCATACAACTAAATTAAATTAAGGCCACCATAATAGCTTAACATGTTTATAATTAGTCATTAGCCATTAATATTGAAATGTATATAATTAGTCAAAAAAAGAAAGGCACATTCAAAACAATTGGGTAAAGGTACACAAAAATAAGAAAGGAATGCAGTCAGTATCATGAAAAAATTGACAACCCTTTCATAATTCAAATAATTTTTATGTATCTACAAAATACACACTTGACATACTATTATGGAACGTCAACGCATCTCGACCCAATTTAATAAAAAGGCTCGTATCCAATTGCAACGAGTTGAATCGAAAAACAAAAAAACTTGAACATAGCTGACATTTTTATAGACCACTTATAAACTCATTGACGTTCATTAACCGGCATGGAAAGAAAACAAGGTAGGTTTTTCAGGCGCAATTCAGTTGCAAATTAATTGAAATAATGCTTTTTTGCTTATTTTGAGCCTTTCAAAGGTTTTTTCCTATTTTGAGGACGCGCTGAGAGGCAGCGGAATGTGGAAATTTTTATTTCGTTGCATCATTATTCGTTTTATATTTCGGTTGGGTGTTTATTTTTATGGGGGCTACATCAAGCGTGCTTAGCACTACCCAGTGAGTCCGAGCTTTTATAACATTTCAAGGGTTTTAAGGGAAAATTGTGTGATTTTAAAAACAGTCTGCGCCCGTTCTGCGCAAGTGGGGCTTAGCGAAGAGTTATGTTTACGGGTCAACCCTGTACTAGAAAGGGTAGACAATATCTAATGCAACTAAGTTTATAGCCACATTCAGCTGAAAATAGTCAAGTTTGTCAAAAAGCGTAACAACTCTTCTATACTCTACTTTCTATTTATATCATGTCAAAATGTTACTTTTAGTATATTATGTTGGACACATTTTGTACAGTCGTTGCTTTTGTCTCAACTACTAAGCAAGCCACTGCGTCAATGCTTGCTTGCTTTGAAAATGTCCTAGCTGTGAAAATTTCAGAAACTAATCTTTAGTGGAATATTCAGAAAACTGCCACGCTCTTAAAGGAAAAGCGAAAACCGAATTAAAAAGTACAATATAAGAAGTATTTCAATATGGAACCCTTCATTTAAATTCCAACAGCACTTGACCGGTTAATAAAAAAACAACCATACCATATGTTAATACGACCGAACGTTGTACAAATAGTCTGAAAGTCATTTATTAACAAGACCATTAAATCATAGATGGCGTGACGGATGAACATTAACTTTTTCACCTGCGAGCTTGTAGCGGGGTCCTCATTTAAGGGGGTTTAATAACCTATATTGTTATGTAAGAGGAAAGATTTCTATTCTACGATTAGCGGTAACTAAAGATTTCGGCTTTGTTAAATAACTTATTAGCCCCTCATCAATGAACCTACCTATTATGTACAAAAATATATTACAAATCCTTATAGAAATAAAATTTTTGGCGTTCACATAAATCTTTGAGCTTTATATGTAATATGTACCGTGTATATGTACTACTCATATTAACTAGAAATATAAACGTATAAAATAACAAAAAACAAACACTTTATTCACTGCTAAAAGAATCTCAATAAATGAGTTAAAAAGTAAAAGCTAAAACTGGAATTATTTTCTGTAAATTCCATTCTGTGTGATAAAGCTGCTTTTCTTAGAAAAACTTATGCAAATCCCAACAACAAATTCATTCCGTTAATAGAGGCTGGAGAAGTGCTATTTTAAATTCAACTTATTATTCTATAGCTCAACCCTTTCTAATGCGCGGAACTTTGAAACTTAAGTCAAAGGCTTAATGATTATAATTGCATGAGTTTCACGGTGGGGTGTTGAGAAGATTCATGCAAATAGCAACCATCAGGCGTTGGATATAATGTCTTTAATAGCTTGTCCGTATTTAGTATCGTTTGACTTACACGACGATAGGGTTGTCCGAACTATTAAAAATTCGTGTCCATTAGCATTGGGGTGGTTTTGCTTTCGAATAGATTGAGATGAGCGGTTTTCTCATATAGGTACATCTGTTGAGGCTTTGTAGTGAAACCTTACATAGATTTTATGAGTACTGATAAAGAATTTACTTGTAAAGGTTACTGCTAATATTAAGGGTTCATCCCTGTCTTAAGCATTGGGGCTGCCCAAAAACTGGGAGCTTCACAAATTACTTCTCTGAACAAGGAAAACTGCAAGAAAGACAACTTGACGAAACACTATTTCTGGATGCTAGCTCTAAACGCTGTAACACGTATTTATATTATCTAACAATATCATCGTGTTACGAAGTATTCAGTTAACAGATTCGTAGGTTGTCAACTTTGTTTCACAAAACCACTGGAAAGTGTGTCGAGGCGAACCGTCCTCCAAAGATAATACACATTAATCATTCCAGATTTTTCTTTTACATCGACAACCCTGGTCTACCACAAAAAATAGCCTCAGCATTCTAATTTAGACCTTTCTCCCTCGTCCCAAGGTCGATGCTTGCGTGATACAGCTCGTGTAAAACAATACCGTCCCTCGCGAGGGTTCATCTAATTGGTTTCGTTTCTGCGGGTTTGGGCTTTTTTCGCCTTAAGCCGGCGTGTGGAAAAAAGGTTTTTTAGAGTTATGAAATGTATTGGTGATTTATTTTTCCTGGTTACTTGGGTGAGTTTGTAGATTTGGGTTCAAAAACTGTACTTGATATTGGTGAAGATGGAAAGTATGAATGAAAACAATACCGTGATAATATAATTACATAAGTATTTACTTACATATGTAAGAAAAAAAATAAGCAATGCTGTTTGAGTATTGCGAAGCTAGTTCATATTAAAAGTGACAATTAAGATGTAAAGTGATTAGGGTATGGATGCCATGTGTCCCTTAAGATGAGTTGCTTCAGTAAGCAATTCCACAAACAGTATAAAATTCGGTTATATGTAGTTTTTTCATCTAGTTTATAATTTCTGCCAACTCTAAAGATAACTATTCACAACGTAAAATAACTGAGTCTTTATTTTTTTCTACCACAAACTCAAAGAAAAACTAATAGAATTCGATGACACTGTAAGGATATTGACAAAGGCTTTGCAATATTTACTACGGAACGTCTACTATTGTCTATTTTAGCTCTCCCGTTATAGACTGGATTTAAACTCCAAAGCGAGTGGTTACAGACAGACTTGATGCAGTTACTGTGCTGTCACTTGCATTGGGCATTAGTGGGGAATGCGTATTTATAATGGGTTTGGATTGTTTTGGTATAGGGAGGTATATTTCTGGTCATGTAGAGAGTATTCTTAAAAGTATTTTTAATTTACTCCTAATATAAGTTGCCATTACATTACATGCAAGTGCCTACGAGAAAAATAGTTATGTTGTATCTTTGATTAATGTGTACATTGTACTTTTAGGCGACTTTCAATAAAGGAACTTTTACAAAATAGTTTAAGAGGTTTGGAAAAGTTACTTATACGTGAGACATTTGATGATTCATGATTTTGTGTATTGTGCAATACATAGATACATAGAATCAATTTAATATAAGAATAACATGACACAATCCTTACAGACTCAGACGAGCTAACTCAGACAGACGTGGTACAATTACTGGTAACATGCTACACGATTAGAAGGAAAGCAAGAATTATTAATACGACTTTGCTTTCTGTGAAATAGAAGCTATAATTGGTTATATGTGTGGTTGTAAGATTCGTGAGCAGTGTAGATAAGATAGTAATTGAAATGTTTTAAGACGTTATTGATGGTATTGTTGAAAGAATGGGTCGTTTTTGAAAAATTTCTTAAAAGTGAGTACTAAAAATAAGGTTATTAAATTATTATTAATTTATAATTTTATACGACAGACGAAGTTTTTATTAATAAAAAAATAAAAGAATCGTTTATGTGTGTGTATAATCGATCCGATGCTTCATGTGAGAAGGATAATGTACCAGGTAATGTATCATACAAATAGGTATGTTTATAATTCAATCACGTTTACCATCGCACGTGACTACGTCGTAGCTCCGTACCCCCGTAGACAAACACGTGTCGTAGCACCCATTAACGGCGTAGCGTGATGACGCAAACATTATAGCCTGTTTATTAGTGATGTGGTCCTGGTACTTTCGATGGTAATTGATGTAGTGAATTTGGTTTTTTCCACTTAATGTTATTGATTAAAAATGAAAAACTTATTGTTTAAAAAGGGTTTTATTGAAAAGCTAAACTAAAATAACGATTTAAAAAATAATGTATTGGTTAAGAAATAAAGAAACCTTTTACCAAGTTTTAAATAGTAAAAAAGCGATCATGGTCATTCATATATCAATATCCAATCATATGCCAATCGAGACGTGTCGCAAATGTGTTTGTTATTGCGAAGTAAGACTTTCGATTAAAGAATAATATAATACAATATAATGATACATTCCCCATATATTGTGATTTTTAACTATACAGCATTAATCCTTATCCAATTAAGTACCTTAAATAAATTGTTCATTTATTATAGATCAATATAAGAGTGAGAAAGGAATCATGGATCGCTTTTTCATTTTCTATACCATATTATATAATTTTATCTACTTATCAGTGCTAAAAGATCACTTCCATGCGAGTCAATTCATCCTAATTCCTAAGCAATATCTAAACTATATATGTATGTATAACTTCACACATACACAGAAGATATAACAATGACCGTATTAATCTCTATACAAAGATTCCAAATATATTCATACTACCAGCAGTGACACGTATCGATCCTCCCAACGACATTCCAGCTTCCATTAATATTAAACACGTTATTAGCTCAGTCCATACTGTATAATTACACCCTATACAGATGTAGGTAGGCACTCGTTGTTCCGAGCATAAACATAGGGTTGCCAATATTATAACTAAATTGTTTATTTATTTTGCACTTGGTAACATTGTGGTCTACCAGTCGAACCATATACTGGCTTAATTATGAGTACATATTTAGTCTGGTACAAATATAATAAGCGCGATTCATTGGTGCATGTAATAAACAATACAATGGTTTCAAAAATACTTACATTGAAAAGAGGTTTTAGTTTATGTTAAACACTGGCTGTGTTTAACTCTTTGCAAATTTAAGAATATGAAAGTAAACCTGTTTTTTTCTCTTCCATTTTTCAAACGAAATTTAAAAAAGACACCTTTTGTTTGAATTCAAGGTTTTCCTTATAGTGAGTGTGTGAACTAAATTTGTTCTAATTAAAAAGAAATGATTTGATGTTTTAAAGTGACTTATATACTTATGTATTGAAAATAGGTTAAGATAAAGCTCAAAGAAATTTTAAGTTGCCTACAGTTTTCTGCCTTACATTATTTGATTAACCAAGCAACGGTAAACTTGTTTCGACTTTAGTTTTTATTTTCAAAGAGAATTCTTTGTAACCCCGTTTCAAACAGAACTCTTTTACACTCGGAAACTTTGAGCCGAAACCACCGACCAACTAAAACATGCTTTGTAAGTTAAATAGTTTTCTTTTTTAGTTTTTATTGACGTTGGCAACCCTAGCAACCCTTTACTAGACAGAGAGAGGTGATATCTGTATCCCTCTCGTCCGGATAGTAAGGAAATGCTTTAACGTCGTATTTCCCAATTTGTGTCTGGATGTAAGTTGAATTTTATGTAGTATGTAATTGTATGAGTTTCGTGGACTTGATTAAACTTAAGGGTTGGAGTATCGTAATATTTGAAATGTTGTGGGGCTTGCCTATATTTTGATACTTGATTTTCTAAGATGCAATGTAACGTACGTTTAGTTTAGTTTTTATATGAAAAATATCTAAAAAAATCTGTTATGCTATGCAATAATTATATGTTCTATGAATTTCGAAACGGTTCGGAAACTTCCTATTAAGTTAGCAGTTTTAAACTAATAAATCAGTATCTTAAAATTGCAAAGGATTTAATGTTATATAGATACAAGTAAAAGTAATTTATATATGTTACTTATAAAGCCTAATATTTCTTTTTCTGTGATAGAACATTATTCTCATGATATACGTATAACGCCTAATTCCTGCTTCCGCGGTAAATTGCCATAACATTGCAGGGTTTGCGGGGGTTGAAGCAATGAATTCAGTTTAAAACGACAATCAATCATAGTTGTCCCTTGGGTGGCGGGGTGCAGGGTTGTTTTTAACTTTCAAATATAATCTATAGGGTTTAAAATTATTATTATTACTTAATATATTTTTAATAAATAGTTAAGTAAATATAGAAGTCAAGTCATTACGAAATCGGTCACCATACGGCGTGGTACTCTATTGAATAAAACCATTTTTATTAATCCCACTACAAGCTATACAAACTCCACTATAACTATATTAAAACCAGAATCCACAAAATACCCATCAGTACTGTCTTTCAATATGTGTAGGTGTATTTGTGTTGGTTTAGAAATTTGGTTACTTAAACTGCTAATGTTGTTCCTAATAGTTTCTGTGACGGGAATAGTTTTGGAGTTATTTCAGTTTGTGTATAAATTGCGCATATGATAATTATTTATAATTTATTAAATTAAAACAATAAGCAGAAATTAAAATAAATTCTCCATTAACACGTTCCAAGTAAAGAATAAAGTAACAAAAGATAATAAAACTAATTGTCAAGACTTAACTCAAATAGAACTTCTCGACAGCGAAACAACCTCTCAGCGATTCCTAAACTTCGCCGTAAATCCTTTCCAAATCCTCCATAAACTTTTTCAACACGAGATAGTGTTGCCGAAATAATATATCATTCCTTTCTTGTGCAAGAGTAATCAATCATGGGTGAAGGTGAAGCGCGGACGTGTCTGTTTGTTCGTTGCTCGAGGGAGCTGTCAGTTGAACTGGGATTTGGGATTCGGAAAGGAGTGGAACGATTGTGATGTTAATTATGAGCGAGGTTGGTCTATAGCGTATTATATTGCTTAATATATAAATAATAAAAAAATAAATATTATTTGGAATAATAAGGATTTGGGATTCGGTAAGGAGAGGTACAATTGTGATGTTAATTATGAGGGGGGTTCAACTATAGCGTTTTATATTGTTTAATATATAAATAATAAATTTATTTGTCATGAAATCATTTAAACATTTAGAATATAACTATACCTAACTACAGTAACTTAAAAAATAGATTTTAGGTGCGTTGGTTAGCGTTTAGTGATAAATTTATGGAAAACGGAACTATAGGACGGTTATCTCCTTGACTTGTTTATGAATGACGTGTTTATATTAATAATCCTTATAAGAATATATCACATGAGTGCAAGGAGATCGGTTATTAATTACGGGGAGAGTAAACATGTCTGTGCTTGTTTTCCCTCCCCAGGGAGCTCTTTACGTGGGATTTGGAAAAGAGGTGGAAGACTTTATGTGGTGTTAATTATTAGCCTTTAAACAGCTCGGAGATTTATTATATTTAACGGACTATTGAGAACACTTACAATCAATTAATTTACACGTTTGAAACACGTTTTGATTATATTTGCGAACGTCACTATGTTGGTCTTTATGTAGTTTTAAAAATAATAGTTTATAGGTAAATAATAATCTGTAATGTATTTTTTTTTTATAATCTCTTGATATTTTTAGATTAAAGTCGGTAAAGTTACAAGGATAAACAATATGTTTTTAAGAAAGCGGAACCGCGGGATGCGTATTGTCTTATAATATGAATAACATAAACAAGCAATTTTAAATAAAAAGGTTCGAGTATCTCTGCAAACAGCGAATCAATTGTTCGAATAAGATAAATGATAAAACACTATTAGAAATCTCAAGTCAGTGGTGCGTGAAAATTATTCCACAATAAAAACCTATTAATGTCTTCATATTCCGTAATTGTTTATAAAAACATTATAAAAATTAAATAGACGACGGTTTCGTGTCGCACGAGATTTATCGCGTTAAAAATTAATTCCATATTTTAAGTTTAAATTTCCGCGTTGAAATGCGCGATGATTTGTCGAGGCACGTTTTGTGTTTCAGTCGTGTGTGATATGATATACGATTCGTTTCAATGCACTGATAATTATTGGGAATCATTATCGGGAATGATTTTTGTTTGAGTAGTTATGTTATATGATGATAGGCTTCGGTTCGAGTGAGGGAATTTTGTGGGTGACGTTATTTATAGTGACGGATAATTTTTGCGTGGCGCTTCCTAATAGATTTTGCCAACGTATATTAAAATTTTGAGTATGGCACGGGCGTCGTAAATGAACAAGGTCGCTTAAGGAAGCTGAGAAAAAAGTTTCTTCTAAGACGATTCACTGGAGATAACTGGGAAGGATTTAAATAGAATAAGTAAGTTAGAGTAATATGGACAAAATAAATTATTTAAGGAACTGTTTTGACCCTACCTGGAAAGGCAACATGGCGACATCTTCTTAAATTATTAGTTTTAAAAACGTTATGTGTATACGTAACATATATACCTGAATTATTACACACTATTAATATACTCGTAATGTAAGAAGTAATATTATAATTTTATGAAGAATAATTTCTTACCGAGATTTTTAAAAGCAAAATCTTGCTTTTGTTCTTTGAATTGTAACTCCTTGATGGAACGGCTTTTTATATTGTAGGACAAAAAATTATACTTAATTTACTTATTTTTTTACCTTATTTAATTGGTATTGAAATAAATACGACCCGTTTCGTTACAATTATTTCAACCAAATGATTGATAATGGCTTTTTACCTTAAAATGTCAATAAAGGTTACTTTTTCCAACGTCACTGTCGTTGACAAAAAGTGTCATGCTTTAGACAAATTACTGTTTAAGGCTTTCGGGGTTGTAATCGAAGACGCCCAGGTGTTTGTTGATCAAGAAAGTAGATTGCGTTTACTGGAATTAGAATTTCCATATTTATAATTCGCGTTTCCGGGTAGATATTAAAAAAAATATCGAATACGTGGTACGCAATGTTTTTGTAACAACATGACGCTTCAAAAGTGTTATTATAAGTAGCATAGTTGAATCCATACTAGTATTATAAATGAAAAAGAATTACTGTCTGTCTGTCTCGCTTTAACACCAAAACTACTGATCTGATTTTAATGAAAACGTTACACTGATAGTCTAGACTAGACTCTTAGACTCTAGAGCATGAGAAAGGACATATGCTTTTTAACTGGGAAAAAGCATAGTTGATTCCATACTAGTATTATAAATGAAAAAGTATCACTGTCTATCTGCCTCGCTTTAACACCAAAACCACTGACCAGATTGTAATGAAAATGTTACACTGATAGTCTAGACTCTAGAACATGCGAAAGGCTTTTTAACTGGGAAAAACGATTGGGAAGGGAGGTAATGGGGGTCAAAGTCTATATGAAAGTCCACGCGGACGGAGTCGCGGGCAGCAGCTAGTAAAAAAAATATAACTCTATAAAATGTATATTCTTTATGCCATCGGTGTATAACATTCCTATGTTATTAGTGTTATTTATAGTTTTAATATCAATTCATTTCATTCAGTCGCGGATGTCGAATTGGTCGGTAAAAATCTCTCATCAATCATACGTAATATCTTTTTCAGCTTCTACGTTGATTTTTTATGTTTCTATTTAAAAAATATATTTATGGTGCATTGGTGTGTTATAATGATTCCTTTTTAAAAAGATAAATTGTAAGTAATATATTCCGAAATCTATATTTAATATTTCATTACGATATCAACAAAATTTCATTAATAGATTAATTTGCCAGTCATTTAAAATATATTTTACTGTTAAGATAATTTGTAATTTTTAAAGTCTTTATAACGAACTTAAGATCTCTTCTGTAGATGTTATATCATACAAGTTGAGTGTGGATTTCATCTTCAAAGCACCAGCCATTGGCAATCCAATTAACGCTAAAATATCAGCTATCAGACGTAAACACAAACAGATTAATTTATGCACAAAGGGAGCGTCCACCAACATGCCCGCTCATTCAATTAGTACTATCTTTGTCCACTTCGAGACGGAATTACGCGCTAGATGGCGCTGTTTACAATATTAGTAAATCAAGTTAAAATGGCGTCGCGCCGGTTGCAAAGTAATTCACTATGTGCTAGCGTAATGTAGTCTTAATTATTGCTTTTACAATCTATCACTATCAAGCTATTAGCTTTTCCGCTTATACATGGTCGTCTCTAGAAACCTACCTGTTATAACGGCCAAAGGTTTAGCAACGTACTATCCTTTAATTCAGCTTTTTTTAAAACTACTTGGTAAAAAACCACCTCCGCCCATGAAGAGACCCTTGGTGGCTCACGTTGGCGTTACCGACGTTTGCAATAGGAAAAGTATATGAATTTGTGAAAAACGGTTTTAAGGAAGGAGAAAGGAAGATGCCTAACATATTCCATATACGGGTAAATTCAAGGAACTTTATACCCTTTACCAAATGTCTTACATTAATTAACAGTAAACATCGCATCATAATATTAGAAACGTTATAATCCTCTTAAAAGAAGACATGTTATTCCAAATTCCATCTCATGTATGTCAAAGAAAGTTAATTCTGACGACGAACAGCATATACATTTTAATTGTTGATTTTCTTAATTAAAACAACCAAGTATACAGCTTGTGGTGAAGTTTGACTTTTGACTTGACGAGTTTCATTAGCAACATGTTGCTCTTTGGTGTCATGAATTGTTCTGTTTGATACCAACACCTGATTTTAACCACGGCATTGCACCTTGCATTAAAAAATGGGTTAAAATACCATCTACATACACTTGATAGCCAACAGTCAACCACAGTGCGCTTTAAAATAAACTGTTAACCACGCATGACCACATAGTGGACAACACTTGCAGTATTTCTACTGCATACGACTTAGTATGCTTCAGGAATAAAGTATACTTCTTGCAAGGCCGGCAACCTACTCAAAAATGTGAAAACCAAGAATCTATGGACAGCGATGACCACTTTTCATCAGGCGGCTCGCCAGCTCGTTTGACCCGTTACTACATATTATAAAACAGGCGTTTTCTCTGTCCCTATATCTCTAGGTATGCTTAAATCTACGCAACCGATTATCATGCAGTTTTTTTTTATAAATAGAGTGAAGGAAGTTTTCTATGTACTATAATGCATGCATAAAAATGAGCGAAGCCGGATAGGGTCGCTAGTATTATACAAAAATGGTTACGTATACTTCCCTCCTAATCAAGACAAATCCAATAAATACTCAACTCTAAAACGAAAATAAACGTTATTCCCGATACGAACTACTAATTATACTTCACAAAGTTCTGTGAAAGCTTTTCCATAATGGTCCCGATTAAGTAGGCTAAGAGAGTCTGAATCGGCTCTTTTTATTGATATTTCTATATTGCCTTTCGAGTATTGCCTCGCGCTGTGCAAGTTTCGTAAGAAGAGAGACATTGTTGTTTGTTTAAGAACTACTTTTTAGGTTTATTTTTATAAGTTTACTAGCTGTTGCTCGCGACTTCATCCCCGTTGATTTGTTTTTCCATTTTTTCTTCGGTCCTATTAGTCGGAGCGTGATGTTATGTAGCCTAAAGCCTTCCAGATAAATTGTCTATTCAATAAAAAAAGAATTTTTCAATTCGAACCAGTAGTTCCTGAGATTAGCGCGTTCAAACAAACAAACTCTTCAGCTTTATATATTAGTATAGATAATAGTTTATTTTCATTTTAGTAAGATTTTTAATCTGGCTATGTTTACTAACAATGTTTTTAGAAACGTGGTTGTGTTTTGTTTGATTTAAAGCGGAAATGTATGGGCATTTGACGTTACAAGGGGAAAACTTTGAAACCACTGACCCGATTTTAAGAATACTCTTCCCCATATTTTATTGCTGTGTCATAAATATCATCAGATATTAAGTGAATATATCTAAGAAATAGTATTGCCTTGTAACTTGTTATATTATACATTAATTCTATTCATTTCTTGTTACAGATACATCGATACTGATTACACTGGTAAGTCATAGATAAAGGTAAAAATATAACTTAACTAGAAGGGCCCCCGCGGTTTTACTCGTACGTTCAGACCGGACTAAAATGGTCCCATGCGTTAATTTAGTCTAGTCAACTTGCATAATTAATTTCAATGTATTTTATTGATTAATAGTTGAGTGAAAGAGACAAACAAAGTCACGTCAACAAAGCCAACTTCAAACAAAAAATAAATTTAAGTATACAAAAAATATATGTATAGAATTATATTTTATAATTTTGAAGTCAGTACCAAACCAAGTAAATGCTACAACAATATGACAATTC
>DWAJ01003957.1:0-13786 GCA_018238005.1 Eurema mandarina
TGTATGTATGTATTTACAAAAGAAAAGTATGTATATGTAATTTATTCCGTTATCTAGTTGCCATAACACAAGCTTCGGCTTAGCTTGGAACTAGATGGCGCTGTGTATAAATGTCCTGAAATATATTAAAAAATATTAAAAAAAATATATTCAACATAAGAATGTCGAAAATGTTGTATCACAATGAACTTTTACATTAACATAACATTCTGAAACAAACTAGCAAAGTTTAGGAACTTTCGTTCGAGACTTTGAGATACCTTAAGCCTCCTTTTACAATAGTCAATAACTCCAGTTTCCAGTTCATAATTCTGGCTAATTAAATATTTCATTATTACTTTCATACCTTTACAGTCAAAAGGATTCATGTCTAATGAAGCATTACTATGTCATGTATTGAAAAAGGTATGATTATTTCTGCAACCTTACGCTTATTATTTATGTTTTAATACATACTAGCCGCGCCTCGCGATTCTACCTGCATTTATGCATGTAGAATTCGCAAGAAAATCGGTTGCGTAATTTTAAAGTTTTGAGGATAGGAGAAAGCTAAGAACCGAACGAATTCGTTGTGGGCCTTTAAAAGGGAAAAAGCAAAGTATGTGACGAAAGGGAATAAAGAATAATACTTGATATTATAATAGTAATAGTTTCTAAAGAGACGCAATTTTGGTCATTAAGATGCATTTTAATTAAAAATAACAAGAGACATTTCTTCTTATTTCGTGCTTTTAATGAGACACTCGTCACCTTTTTCAATTTCCAGTGTAAAACTTGTTGATTTAATTTGTCATTCATAATAAAATATACTTGATTTTTATCTTAAGAGGTTATCAAACATCTCCTTTCTATAAATTTCATTTATTAAGGAATTTATAAATTTATACGTATGTCATTGATATAAGCCTTGAGATGGGCTGTATTTGTTTGAACTTTTCTTTCTCTCTCTCGTTGAACTTTTGTGTAGAATTCAACTTGACAGTTAATATAATGATTGATGTATGAGGTATCAAAAATTCCAGTTCAGGATTTGTTTTAATAGAAATATTAACTTTAAACAAATAAAAGCAAGACTTAAGATTGAATAATAACCTCTAAATATACAAAGTCTAAATTATGATTTTAATAATTCATAGATTAATTGTTCTGAAAGGTTAGTAATTTTAAGAAATAAATAGCCAGGTATCGACTCATTATTATAGTCAATATTGACCAACTTTGATTAGACCATTCAGTCAATAGCTACCTGCAAACAATACCAACTGATTGAATTAAACAATTTTGTCAATAATTTTCTAGGTGTTTAGATTTTCTTTGGCTCTAAGTGTTTAATTATTTTTCTCGCTATAATAAAATAATGTTAAAAGTTATTTTGCATTTGTGTAGAGCTCAAAGTACAGGCAATTAGTAAATTTTTAATTAGGTATGTAATTATTTAATTATCATGTATTAATTAAACTTAATGAAAAATATTTCACGAGCTTGTTCTCGCTATGATTTATATTTTCTATATTACAAAATTATTTATACTCATCGTAAACTAAAGAAGGCACTCCTACATATACTACATAGTATAATAAAGCAATATTAAAATAGTACGGTTTAAAATACTAAATAATGGAATATGTTACACAAAATCTAAACAAACTGTTCGATCTAGTTTGTAACATCAAGTAACAGGCAACATTTCAACATTACCAAGTTGAAAGGCGTGGAAGAAAGCAAGTACTACAGTAAAAATCTGTTTACGATCCCTTAACTAAAAGTAATAAAAAACATTAGCCCACGACATTTCGGTTCATTCTTAAAAGCCTTTTAGGGTTAGCTTTAAACAGTCTGACATTCATTAATTGTTCGTAACCTTCACACGAATGGACTAAGTTTTATATGAATGTATGACACTCGGACCCATTGTGAAACTTTTTTTCTATATTTAGATATTCCCGCTTTACTAATGATAATTTCATATTAAAACGTTTAAAAAACGGACCTTTACAAAAGTAGCTAATAAAAACACTATACAAAATACAAAAATTAAACGAACAAAAAAGGCAGAAAACAAAGTTCAAGTTTTTAATTACAACTTTTACCGGTTATATATTTAAACAATACAGAAGCATTTCTTATTTTCTTTGCAGAGAAATAAATGTTTTCTGCTACGGAACTTTCAAATTTAAAGCTCATTTTGTTGACCGATTTCAAGTTAGCTCGTGGTGGAGATAAATGTCGGATTCCTTTTACACAAACTTATGGCTTCGGTGCTAGTTTAAAAGTTTACTTCCATTTGACCTTATTATTTAAGAACCAAGACAAAGGGGCGGTAAATGTTAGTTATAACTTAACTTACTTACTAAAAATTATTACCTACATTAATATTTATAAACCTATTTCAGTTTTGTTTATTCAAACTTATATACGACTTAGATCTGTACATTCCTTACATATAAATTGTGTGTAAGTTTTCAGAATATCTTTATTAATAAATAAATAAAAAATATTTTCTATAATGTAGTTATTCTATTACATTTACATATACACTGATGGCATCTATTAAATATGCTTTTTAATATCTTTAAAACAAGTAAAGTCTACTTGGAATCGTAATTAAGAAGTATCAATAAAATGCTATTAACTCCTCTTCATTTGTATGAAATTCTCAGTTCTCAGTAGAAGTTATTTCATTAAACGGTATACGTCATTCAGTAGGCGATAGGGATACACAGTACATACTTGGTATTGTTTGATACACCTTGTAACTAGAACAGAATTCAATAACGAGCTACACCGTACAAGGTTATATCATGGAGGAAATTTTATAAGAAACCTTTTACACACTTTTTATAAGATTTTAAATCTTATCTCTAAAAAATCTCTACGTTGTCTAAAAAAAGAATGCCAAATGTGACATTTTACTATAACTAAAAGTGTTTGAGTGCTGTGGCAAGACAGAAGTGTTCATTGTAAGAATAACGTTCACAAATGTCATTCACCTACTTATCTTGGTTGGGTAGTACGTGTGTAGCAGATATGCATGAATGTGTGTAAAAAAATCAACGCTATACGAATTTATACATACAAACGTACGGTTTTAAACACCGTATTTCTATGTGCCGGTAATAGAAAAGGTACTATAAAATTTGCCAAGAACCTAACCTAACCATTAGAATTCAAGTTCTCACATGAATATAACTAAAGCGTATTCAAGTAATCAAAAATCACGTATATTTATTCCGTATCACATAGGTGTCGAACAAATGCATATGTAAAGCCAACAAAATCTAAATCGGTCGTGTCGGCTTATCGGCGCGTAGATGAAAACCGATCGGAACCGTTAAAACTGCTGACGACACTTACGGCTACTGCGCCCTGCCAAATAAATAACGATAAACCTTTATACGTTTAGGAAGTAAAATACAGGGCTTTTATAGTGACAATAAATTATTACACCCTCAGATTTTGCATTTTAATCGGTCGGTATGATTCATAATTCATATTATGGTTGCTTTATTTACTATACAAAATCAATTATATGCTTTCATAGAGAACTTTTTTGTTGTTCTTTTGCTCATATAAATTCATATGAAATTCGATTCATATAAAAACCCGTGTATGCAAAACATTACAACTAAATATAAGCCTCAAGGAAATATTAAAGTTATTTTGTACTAAATTCAATGTTGTTCGAGTTCTTTTTTTCTATACAAATATCTAAATTTCATAAGTATACAGTGGAACAAAGTTACGTCAGAATTGTATTGTTATCAACATCCGAACAATGCAATAGTTTGTATAGTTTTATTAACAAAGTTTTTCTTTTATGATTTACTGTGGGATTCTGCTGATCGCCATCAATGTGTTATTTGGCAAGAATTTCATTTGTTTGAAACTAACAGTTTGAAAAATACAAGTCACATTTTCTAACAAGAACAATGATATAAAAAGTCATAGCATATTAGATACTCCTTCGAAATGGATAGCTCAGATTTAGAACTGTAATCGTCTTAATCCAGTATAATTAATTAGGTACTTCTAAAACTGTCTTCTGTCGGATTAGCCTTCCTACCTCCAGTATATTTAATTATTAAGATTGATATCTGTTTATATTTAACAATATCTATTTAGTTCAGCATTCCTCACATACCATTAGATAAATTATAAAAATATATTAGCCCAGCCATGTTCCGTGGAAATACTGGTTTAAAACGTAGATCAAATGTTTAAATCTTTCATACATATACTACTAAACGGATTTGGTAGAATGTTGTTAGGTGGGTAGATAAGGACCGGCATACCAAAGTGGATTAATACAAAGAACAAAATACATTCATAAATTACTTTTATAGTATTCTTTTATATACAAAGCATTGCATTATTTAATAAAGTCACATCTGAATTGCATTACAAGTGCAATAAACACATGGGTCTCCGTTTATGTAATGGTTAACCGGACAGTATTTCTGAATCACACATGTCCGTCGTTAACCCCAGCCGGTTTATTCCCGCCGATAAACATAGGCAAAGCACTTAAACTCGAATATACCTATACCTATTCGGTGGTGATCTAAAAATAAACAATGCTTTGCCAGTGTATTAGGTTTTCTATTCGTAATGACGCAACTTTTAAAGAGATATCTAGTACAGTACCTACGGATCTCTCACAGTTTCCTGCCGCGTACCGTTTCCTTATGGTGGTATGATTACCACCTGGAGACATATAAGAAGAGCGTATACTCCTTCCTAAGATCAAGGCCAGTAACACGTTCATGAGTCCCTCGTGAATATTATGGGCAGAGGTGGTTACTTACCATCAGGAACCCCTCCTGCTTGTTTGCCCTATTGTTTAAAAAAGAAAAAAATTGGCGCATAGGCATTTACAAAGAACCATACTTTAATTATATATCCACTATAAAGTCAGTGTATATTCCATAATGTTTACTAATCTACAGTATTAAATTTATTTTATTCACAGTCACGGTTTTCATCAGTCTTCAATAAATGTAAAGCTTTTTAAATATGGAGTACTCATTTCCATAGACAAATATGTATAGGATTGGATTATATCTGTAAACATTTTGCATCTAAAAGTTGACATGATCCATGTTCTGGTTATTTTAAGCCTGCACTTAATAAAGGTCTAGAGATATATTTACTGATACGGTATACGAAAATTACATAATATTATAATGTGATGAGTCAACAAGGCGCCCGTCACATGCGAGACTGAAACCTTTGTGGCCTGTTCCGAAAAGTATGTTTTATTCATAGAATAATAAGGTTTTTATGAGCTTCAACACGTGTTTCTCTCGTCAGTCGAAAAGTTAAAGAAATCGTGAAAGCATTTAAATCTCAAAGGCATAGCTGAAAGTTGTAAGCACATTTCATACCGTAAAGAGCTTTGCCGACCTGTCCGGCGCGGCATAACATACTATGCATTAAAGCACTAAGGTATTTATATACCTAATATTGTGTCGCTTTAGTAACTGATTGTACTATTTATTTTAACAGACTTATAACTTATTATTATATAATTATACACATCTATTTAAAGATTATTACGCAGTTTTATTTCAAATAAGTCTGAAAATAACGTAGATATCGTTATTTTTTATAAAAGAGTACTCATCGCAACGTAAAAACGATTGTAAGTCTTGGGGGTAGAATTACTACGTGACTGGAATTTTAGAGTGCTAATGACAGGAATATGACGTCACCGCGACGACCCCACTGTACCTTTCTTCATTATAATGCTCCTTATCCGCCTTTTATTTTGTTTAAAAAAATTCCTTTGAGATTATACTTATATAGGCTTTATGTATCAATTACGCTGCGAAACGTGACTGTTTTGAGAATAACTCTTCGTATATTTTTGTTCTGCGCGACCGAGTGATTACATTACATCGTTTTAAATGATTTGTCATATTTTATTTAAATATTTTCTTGATTCATTTTATACATTTTTTTGACAAACTAGCTTGCACGTAACTGGTGGTAAGGAATCAGGGCAATTACGTTGTCGCGATTATGTTGCCGGCCTTTCAGGAAAAATAACGCTCTTTTTTGAAGGACCTTAAAATATTAAATTAGCCCAAAATATTTATAGTTTTTAATACGTAGATATTCTCAAGAAAACATTCAATTTAACATTCCCAAATATAATAAGCATGACAAAAGCCGATAAAATGAAAACGCAATGGATAAAAAAGTAAAATCTATGCGATATGGTTTGCTTATTAAACATTTTAGCCATGATAGTGTAACGATCGTAATTTTTCAGCAATGTTGTACGCGTTCGTAGGCAAAAATGCGGGCGGGAGCCGGGAATATTTATTTAAAGGTTAAATTACAAGCTCATTACCTCAGGAATATGAAGCCTTTGCCTGCGTTGTTAAATCTGGCGTAAGATTAAATAATGTGGTATCAAGTGTGAATGACGTTATCAGCCAGAGTGACTTGCAGACCCGACGTGGAGCCAAGTTCACAAATAAAATATTATCTGTAATCTGCTTGCTTAATTTTAATTAAATTTATTTGAATGTACAATTTTTAAGACTTTTAACTTGGTTTATGGTTACCTATAAAGTGTTTTAGTATGAATGATTATAAAGTTAATGATTGGAATGTTCTATCAAATTTTATTTTTTATGAATGAACTAATCGATAATATCCGTCACAATTTCTTTATTTTATTCGTCACCTGTCGCATTCTCGATGTATGAAAAAAACCTCCAAAATATATGTAAACTATTTGCGATGCGATTCGTAAAAGTTTAATTTTAAATAATATGATTTTTGGATATGAACAGGAGTGAGCAGAGTATTACATTACCCACTTAGTGAATACTATTACCATCGGGTTTTCGCTTACGTATTTAAAAGCAATTAACAAAAAGTTGCAAATTATACCCAACAGAGGAATTTGTTGTTACCGATATAAAAAAGTAGCAGGTAGGTACTAAAACAAAATGTTTGAAGCAAAACACGGTATCACTTACCACATGTAAAGTGGGTAACATCGCAACGATTAATCCTGTCTGCGTTTACATCCAATTCCAAATCCATTTACTTCTGAAGTGTTTCCAACAACACGCTAAGATAGACTATTTCGCTATTTGCATACGCTACTGGACACGACACTATGCATTTTCATTTCGAGATAATATACTAAAAGATTCTACGTAGTAAATTTACAGAACATGCTACGTTATAACTAGTCATGGGAGAAGCGCAGCTTTCCTCGCTTATTTACTTTTATACTATAAACTGGAATGGATAATAGATGGGCTGTATTGGGTTGGACCTTTTTTTATGTTCCTTAAGATGTAGATTGTAGATACTAATAAGACTATGTTTCGTTTAAGTGGTATAACATAAATATACAGGCATCTAAATGACACAGAATGCCTAATTCTAATAAGAGCTTACTTTGGTGGCGTTATTTCCAAAACTCACAATGAATTTTAAATTTCTTTTAATATATTTGTGACCGAAAGAAGAAAAGTAACACTTTTTGTATATTAAAAGAGACTATTGAAAAGGAGTCTGAATAGATGCTCCAACAGGTGCCATAAAAGCCTTCAGCTGATGATGTAGAAGGATTTACGGTAAAGGATTATAGCGATCGCAATTACGGCTAAAAGGGTAGTCTCAGTAGGTGTATTAAGAGAGAACCTAAAATAATTTTACTTTACGAAGTCACGAAAGACAAAAATTTTTGTCGTAAAGATAATAAAAAAGCATCAAAATCCAAAATTGCTGTTTCATAGAAACCATAAGAGAGTATAGATCAAACAATGTTATAATTTATGAATATAAAGGAATTGTTTTTTATATAAATTACGTAGCCGCGTTTTTGCTGCGAGCGATCTGAATGTGATCCGAATAAGCACATTTAATTAATTAAATTGCTCTCTTTGGTATGCCTAGGAAGGAAGTTTTAAACTGTGTGTTGAATGCGAATAATTCAGATGCGGAGAGCTAGGGTTGAATTATCGCAAATATTGTTATAGTCTCATATGAGTTTTAGCTTTTGAAGAGTAGCTTTAAACTCCTTATTTTTAACTTATTAAATAGCAGTAAATGTTTATGTACCTACATAATTACCTTATCAATAAAACTTCGTAACTATGTATCGTTAGATTTTGTAACATTTGTTGCTACGTGGCAACGGGCAACCCTAGAGGCATCAGTATGAACAGAAATAATTAACAAACTGTTTATGTGATGAAACGTGCGGCGTCACTTGGTCCAGACGGTCGATTGATGCTACATCCTTAATCAACCATTTGTTACGTGTAACGACTATATATTGTATGATAAATATTTGTTAGATTATAGCGTTAATGGGTTTTATGCTAGCATTAGATCAACATATTATGAGCAATATACGGATGGTAGGGGTACTTTTATTAATTAAATTATTTGGGAAATAAAATAAAACTTACGTGTAACAACGAGGTCAGGTTCCGTAAAGGGGAACTGATAAATTGTTTTATTGCTTTAAAGGCTATCGTGGTGTATTTCAATAATAGCTGTTTTACCAAAAAAAATCTACTTACTGATGAATAAGAAATAAATCGAGTAAAAACCTTATTCCTGAATAAGAATCAGCCTTACAGAGTATCCTGTACAACCCCTATACTCATATATAAAACATTTAGTCAGAAATCTGATTAAAAATACCAAGTTTTCTTCGATAACAGGCACCGCCTGATTCGTGTTAAAATCGCGCCATTCGTATGTGACATTATCTGTCAATCACTTGTCAATGCAATTTTTTTTGTTGCCAATTCTATTATATTTCAAAAATGTAATTAACCTATAAAAAGCGATTCTTCTGAACACACAAAAAATGACGTGAAACGGGTGTTTTAATAGTGATTTGAGGGTGTCAATAATTTAACAAGATGATCATGACTAATTTATACTAAGGCTAGTACAAAAATATATGCGTCAAACTTTCTTGTGAAAAAGAGTACCTAGCTCTTTTTCACAAGAAAGTTTGACGGTTAATGGAACTGTAATGCCATCGATCATAATCCATCACGTCTTCATCTAAAACATATGCTACCGAAAAAAATTACAATTCGGCAAACATATAACATAATATATTGAATACCAAGTAACCTTTCAACTAAAGAAAAGACAACCAAAAAATAATAAATAAATTAATATTTATATAAACTTATTTAGACCAAATTACCTGCTGAACCTTCTATTTGAATAATTATGAAATTGATACCATAACCAATTTACAAACATATACACAGGAATGTTACAGAGCCATAATGAAATGGGCACACAATAAGGACTATCTTTTGCATCTTTCGCGACATAAAGACCTAACGGTAGGCTGGCTGACGGAACAGCGTTTCTGTCCGTTGTCTTCTCGCATTCATTGCAATCAGCATTATACGTAATGCATATAAAGATTAAAGCTAATATATTAAATAGGAAGGAAGCTCTGTATATATTTAACACATACACCGCAGAACGAATTTTGATATAATGTTGTGCAGAGTAGTATAGCATGCTGGTATGATAATCTTTAGCCAAATCCATTAAGTTGTTTATCAAAGACAAAGTGATAGTTACAAATTCTTTATATTAAAGAATACATTTCATTAAAGATTACAATTTACCGAAAAAAAGTTTTGATTTGACTACGGCCTATTCGAAGTCCATTGAGTAATAAAGAATCGGCAAAAAAATACACAACGGCCCACTTTGGTCTTATTCTCTAGCTTCCGTTGTAGCAAATTTCGTCCCAGGCTTTTACAAGACACAGTAACAAAGATCTATACATTCTTACAAGGCTTTACATATTTTAAAGAATTACTAAGGGTTGTAATTATTATACTAATTCGTAAGGCTTTTTTTCATATGTGTATTCTGGATAAGTATAAAAAAGTTTCAACACCACGTACACATCGCAGTAATCAGGGATTTGAGTTTAACCAAATTTACCGCCGTCGCATCTCCACTGCTAAATTGATTTTGTATGTTTTCTGGTTACAACTTTGGTCACGCGACGCGAGGGAGAAATGAACATTGATAGCATACGGAAATATTTACTATGAAATCAACAATTTTATGCTCCAATTTTTAATTGAAAAATATTGAAATGAAAAATTACTTTACTTGCGAAGTATCTAGAGTATAATGCTCTAAAAACTCTTTTAGGCAAATATACTAATCAATATATTTGGCATGAAGATAGATTTGTCTTTGGATTTAATTTTATCCTAGTATTACCACGAGAAAGAAAACTACTAAAAAGAACCGCACTACGCAACTAGGATCAAGTAAAATGAAGTGATGTTTCCTCAAATACACCAAATTCACCTACTTCTCGCGTACTAAAGATGTATTAAGCGAGAATATTAAGCAAGGCAGCTTGAATAGCGGTGATTATACTCGTACCCTTGCGCTACCTTGTCGACACTTTGCACCGCTGACACAGTCAATATCACTTTATATGTAAGTTTTAAGCTAGCATACGTTTTATCAGACGGTAATAACAAATAGCCCACATACATAGCCCGCGTCTAGAACAATAAGTCACAGTTCCGTTATCAGAGAGAAAAAGTGTCGGTGTAGAAACCCAAAAAGGAGTTATTAATCTTTCATCTTTCAACGTAAAAGCTTTAAAGATTCGATCCGGAATATTCTTGAACTGGCGTATTTTATTCTAAAATGTAATGCTATATATAAACATAATATTAAGAGAGTTAGACACATAATGAATATGTATATCTAATACTTTAATCCTACTAATTTAATCACACAATATAAAGACTGCCGCCTAACCTCGTTTCTGATATTTTCCATTTGGATAAACAAGTCAAGTGAACATTTTTTAATTCGCACAATTAAAACTCGAAAACAAACGTGCTTGTGTTTTATTCCATATTAACTTTTACTGAAATTTTCTCAATATGTATGTTAATAGACACTATTTAACTAAAGTTTTTAATCAATTAACTCAAAAATTGTCTTCAATTTCTCGAAAACACTGAATTCAGTAGGATGTTTAGGACTCGTTTCCTACAACATATAATAAACATTTATACTATACTCAGCAAAAATTAGTAAAACCACACATGACACAGTAGATTAAAGAAAATCTTATTTGTATACGCGATATTCGCCCTTTTTTGTCCCTGATATGGCTGGAGTCTATAATTCTAATTTACATCGTAATAGCTTTGCAGCAGACTACACTTTATGGACGTTTTAATTGGTTTTACGTCTCAGTTATATTCTCAATTAATAAGAGAGACGACAATACATGACACAAAACAAATTATAATACGACTCACGAGTTTATAACTCATAAGCATTCTCATCTAAATCATCATTTATTCAGTACGAGGCTTATAGAAACACTTTTATTAATGACTACACGACTCTTCTTCGCACGTGTGGAAGTTATGTAGATCATGTAAGTCAACTTTTAGTTTTAATTTTTTTAAAGATGTCCTATTGAATATCTTATTGAAATACACATACAAGTGGTAGATGACGATTATGGTTATTGTAGTAGACAGACCTCATAGTACAAAATCATGTAAAGTGTAAATATATATACCTACCTAATTTTAATATAATTTTAAGGCATAGATGCATAGGTTTTGTATTTAGTGTCATGTCTAAATACAAACCTTTTTATATTTTTCTTTATCCGGATTTTAAATCCTGAATCGGTTAAGCAGATTAAAATGAGCCCCATACTGGCTTTTTATCCCGGAAATAAATCCGACAAATGGGAGTGTACGGGGGAATAATCTGTTTACAGTTAAACCCATACCGAGTCAGATATATTGGGACTAGCCGTGCCCCGTGACTTTACAATAACTTATAAAACTTAAAACATCTATCGTTAGAAAGATAATTTAAAAACATTCAGTCTCTTAATAATTTCTTTATTATTGTAGAAAAGCAGCGCAGTCTCGGGACAGCACAGGCTGAAACACTTTCTTTTGGTTTCTTATCGTGTTTTTTACAAAAAAATAAATGTTGATTTTTATGAGCAGATGAGGAAAATAAACTTTATTTTATTTCGTTAGCTTCTCTATCTTATCCACATAACATAATTTTTATCTGTATATTTATTAGTATAGATGTATGAACGTGACATGAAAGCTTGTAAATGCATTGAAAGCGAGAAGTAGGGTGTATTAGTTATTTCTGTATTACACTGGTCTGTGACGCACTGTCGGTTTAATCTCCCATGAATTACGGAGCGTCGAACGAAATTGTGAAACGTGAGTCGTGACTATTCCCAACATCACGTTGAATTGTATGTAATGTAATATGTACAAGCCTAATTATTGCTTAGTTATTTATTTGTGCTTACCTTTGTTTATTTTTGATGTTTATCTATTATATTTGGAAAATCACTTGCTTTTATTAAGTTTTAAATGCCCTTTTTTCTCACATATGTCTAATTTAATTTGATAGACAATATTTTTTCGTATTGTATCGCTTTTCTTTACGTTATAATGAGTTAGCAGCGATAATCGTTATGAGAATACGTCTGTTTCAGTAAGTCAGCGTTAAATTATTATATGGTGAATATACATACGAATAAATTCTCAGCATTATAAAGAGATAACTATTGTAATGGTATTATTAAATCTACAAACTGTAGTTACAATTATGTGTCTTGGCACATTTATAATTTCTCAATAAAATGCTGTCTATCATCTATATATATTTATGTATAAAACAAAGACGGGTTTGTTACAACACTTATAACTCGAGATCTGCTAGACCAATTTTCATAGTTTTTAGTTCGTTGGATTTGTCCCCGTCTCGAATAGCAGAATACATATTAAAAATAATGAAAACTTTATGGGGGGGTCGAAGTTTATATGAAAGTCCACGCGGACGAAGTCGCGGGCAACAGCTAGTAATAAAATATAAATGAACTCTCACAAAGCCTATTTGAGCAAGCAACTTTGCTGGCTTGATATGTCATATCCTGCCTATATTAACGCAGCTTAAACCGTCACACAAACTTAGTGTCAGGCATTCACTGAAACTGGGCTACCGTAGCTTTTAGCGAACCCGATTCTAAGCCGGTTTATATGCAAAATAGGGGCGTTTCACGAGAAGAATCTTTAAAATCTTTGTGTATGTGCTGTTTTGAAAAGAGTTGAAAAGTCATATCTTATGAGAAGTATTTTGGATGACTGATCACGTATATTGTATATTGATATTTATATGTTATAATGATATAAATACATTGACTCTACATAACATTCTAACATACATATGTAGGTCTGCATACAAAATATCGAACATGAATTTTTAAATTTACACCTAAACTTTCTTTTTCCATTCACTTCTGCAAAAAGTGAACTTTAATTTCCTTCAGAAGCCTTTACGTTGTTACGACGGTAAAAAAAATGATAATTACGGTCATACTTTTAGAATATTTAACTTCGTACTAGAATATTCTAATAAACCGTTATTACTTATTTCTCATTCCATGGTTTTGAAGAATAATTTAGGTAAATAGTATTGAGAATGTGAACACATTATTATATGAAACCGGTGCCAGTTTTATAACTCGTTCAAGTTGTTACCTCAACTCATCTTTGTCACGCATGAAACAGACTAGGGATGTAAGGGAGCTCCGTAACCGTAACCGAAAGGATCGGATATCCGATATAAAAAAATATCCGTAACCGTAACCGAAAGTATCGGATATCCGATATAAAAAAATATCCGTAACCGTAACCGAAAGTATCGGATATCCGATATAAAAAAATATCCGTAACCG
>DWAJ01003958.1:0-13782 GCA_018238005.1 Eurema mandarina
TTCTTAACAAAAAAATTAAAACTTTTGTGAAACGCCAACAGTGATAACCCGTCACCCAATATGATATAATTGATCTTTCGTAATTAATTAATTAGAGTAATAATTCAGTTTGTTATACATAATAACTATAAACTCTAATAATTTAGTTAATGGACTGCAATTAACACCTCTAATTAAAATAAATTTATTTATTGTGCGGTCGCTTTATAGTAATATTTGCCCATTAATTTTCATTGTGAAAATATTTATTCGGTGGTTGTAAATTAGCTTCTGGATATATGTTTAAGTTTGAAAATAATTTATTCATAGGCACAATAAAATTATCCTTTAATACAATTATTATTCTCGATCAATAAAGACTTTAAAAGTATTTATTATACATAATAGATCAGTATACTTCATATAATAAAAAAAATTATACATCAGTATCTGTTATTTAGGCCATCTTAAAGAAGGTTTTTAAGCAGGTTCCTTATATTCATATTTACGGATACCACTGCGCTAAATGTCAATCTATGATAATTAATAGTTATGCTTGAATGAAACAATAATTTAATATTGTTTTGGCGAACAACTTTACCTATATTGTTTAGCTAAAGCTTTAATAGCAAGATCTTCGAAATCTCCCACTACATAAATGCATCTAACGCGTGCCAAGTTTATTCCTATAATTAAGAAATAATTTTTCAAAGTAACTTAAATATTTGCTAGCTATGCTCGAGCGATAGCCATTTTTTATAAACTTCAAACAAATAACTCTTCGAACTATCAAAGTGACAGTCGCTATATTATCCAGTGTAGGTTTCATAAAACCAAATGTAAAAATACCAAATGTATTATTACAATAAATCTTATACTATTATAAGGAATATTATACGTCCATAGTAACTATTCAATATATCAATATGTAACAGCAATCATGTAGGCACCACTAATACGCCATTGAAATAACTAAACGATATACGATTCATATTTATACTACAATATTGACATAACGAGCTTATCGCAGTACTTCCCAAAAATAACCCCGCTAATCTAAACTTAACAAAGGACGATCACCTAATGTTATAAAGATGACGATCGTCTATGAATAGCCCATTATGTCTTTTAAATAGTTGTTTAGAATATAAATTAGTTCATGGCACCGTGCTATTTGCTCAGTTGACTGTATGTAAACAGTATTTCGACGACAATTACAAGGAGAATTATTTGACACCATTAAACTTTATTCCGGTCAGGGTAACATTTTTGTTTGACGTTTATAAGAAATTTAATATTGTAATTTTGTTTTTTATAGAAGACAGCTAGAGAAATTATAATTCCTAAATTGACATTATACTAACTCTTTAAAATATTATCAGGGTATATTGTGGTTTAGTAATAAACTATTTGTTGCGTACCACAGAAGTCTTATTAGGGTATTTACACTGAGAAATTCCAGTATATAACTTAACTAAACGGAGCAAATACCTAGAATATTATTATGATGTAAACTAGGGACTATTATAATATGTGGAAACATTTCACGCATGGATAAATGCGAAAATGAAAACATAACACAATCTTAATAAACTTTACGTAAAATGAAATATATAAACATACAAATAAAATGTTGCAATGTCATTGAAACATTTTAATACCAACAAGGTAATAGTATAAAAATATAACATACTATTATTTTTATAACATCTATATTGGTAAAACTTATTCAAGATATACTTATTATTAGGTATAATACTTTAAACAGAAATTCATTTTTGAAGTAGTTTTGAGAAAAATACGTTCAATTAGCTAATATCATTTTGAACAGCCGGTTAAGCTGTCCAAGTAGTTAGACAATTTAAACGAAAACCAACCAGTGTGTTGTATTTTCAGTTCGTCCTGGTTTAATTGGATGTAATTTTATGGACATACCAATTACTAACAATTCAGGAATCCTTCAACTCACAGGCGTCAATGCGAGACAGCGAATTAAGTTCATTAAAAATATTTCGTTTTAATAGACCTATTTTTATTTTACCAACAGCAAACATACCTACTCGTATTTTACTCGCTTTTAAAAGTGGGCATTTATATATGTTTAAAGTTTAAAAAGTTTTCTTGAACTATTTCGCATGGTAATGATCTGACAATGAATTCCTCTGTAGATTCTATGAAGATGTCTGGTGTTCCAGACAAAAAACCATAAAGTCGCAAAAGATTTACTATCATAAACAAATGGGGCATTTAAAGTTTAAACTATTAATTATTTTGGTTACAAAAAATTCATCTCTATTTACAAAACCTCTTTAGAGGACCATTGAAATTTGTGTCAGACTTTTAGAAATGTAATTAAAACTGTACGTTAGGATTTATGAAAGAGACTTGACGTCGAAATAGGCCACTTTGTACTTGAAAACATGAATAGGCTCTTTTTAAAGTCCGTGTTGGAACACAAGGTTACGTTTTGAAGTACCTACGGCGCTTGCTTCTTCGTACTAATTAATGGAAACTGCATACAATTCGGGTACACTGCACTCATTACTTTTTATTTGATCCACAATATCGGTACTGGCCAGCTATTTGCTGCTTCCGAATGTTTTAGTTTTTTATTTCTGCCGATTATTATGTCAAAAGAGTTTCTATTGTTATGTTTCTAAACTCATTTAGATGTTTTAGGTGGGCAAGATTGAAAGTAAACTTATACTTTGAACTGTAATATAGGAAAAGATATTGTAATTCTTATTTCTGTAGTTCTAGTAAAAAAAAATAAACCTATATTCATTTTTCTATCAATTCCGAACTATACTGTTAGGCCAGCGAGAATCATAAATATTTCTGAGTAAGTTCATTGTACATGATATAAGATTATTTTCGGAGTGCTTCTTGCTAGCAAATCATGTTATTATAATATAATGCTAACAAGTCTTGGCCACCCATAAACTTTGAAATAAAAATGAAATGAATAGTCTTCAGCTTTGTATAACATTTTTGTATCTTATATTCTCTGTGAGACTGAATCACAAGAGTTTGATACAGTGGGCGTTTAGTGTTCTAATATCATTATAATATAATCATTATAAAGTTGACAAATGTCTATTTGATGTTCCGCTAACGGTTCGCCAGTTCTGTGGGCGATCTTATGAATTTTATAACCTTTAAATATTTTTATTCTTGTGTATCTTATTAATTATATGGTAATTCGATTGGATTTCTAAAGTTTATGTTGCTGTTCTAAAAACTGAAACATGTGGAGACAATCATTCGTATCTCATCATTTAACTTTCTTCAAAGATCACTATAGTATAAATAATGTTAAAGTTTAACCATTTATGGAAAATTAGCTAATCATCGTAATATTGGTGTAGCAAAAAACATTTACCACAAATAATAAAATAATTTAGTGATTTAAACTAGATCCTAGATCTAGAAAAAAAAATGTTACCTTCTCATTTTACACTTGGGAAGTAAATTTGTCAGTTCGAAAATATTCTCGTCAAAATGTATTTAATATTATATTAACTAAATATAAAAATATGCGATAGTACTAAACATGTAGGTTTAGTAGCTATAAGTTATCTACAAAAGTAAATAAAATAGATTTATGTTCCCTTTTTTGGGTTTGGCTTATTCTTATTTATTTTAAAGCCTAATGGATTCGAGACGTTCATTGATTTATTTTTATGGTAATGTTGCCGAAAGTAAGTAAATTACGATGTTTAGAAAACTCAAAACGTGGTAATATCTAGTCTTTTGTTATGTTATTTATCAAACCAGTATTTTTATATTATCTGTCTACATTTTTAACGTAAAAAATCCTGGCCGCTATTCTTTTTTTATGCATGATGTATGTACCTATACTCTGTGGTGTACGCAAATTGTATTCCAATTCAAACTAATCAATACACTATCTGTTACAACTCATACATCAGTAAGCAGTTGTAAACACAACTCAATTAATCTAAATGATATCTCGTAGCAGCCCGCTCAAAATATCAACATGACGTTTCAATTTGTACCTTACCACGTTTTTAATCATACATTGTTCCTGCATTCGGAAGCCCTTAGACATGGTGTTAATATTTTTAACTGATTATTTGAGACGTGTGCCGTGTCGTTATAACCATTAATCTTCGTGTCGTTTTATTCTACTATATTTCGTGTATCTAACGCGCGTGTATCAACAGCATCGAATTACGTATATTAATCATAGGTCTTTTAATGATTTATGTAATGCAGCTACGAGTTGTCGTTCGCGGCTGTTGCTTTATTTAATGATTTCATCGCTTTCATGTTGATTCTTGAATTGACTAATTATTAAGTGCAATATCTCCGTTTAATACGTTATATAATTTATATAATAGATGTACTTATTGCTGTAATATTTTAATCATTCTTCAGTGTTTACACGTAAAACATTACAAACTAAATTTTAACTTACAGATGAGGAAATATCTTAATTACTTGGAACTATTTCCGCCAACTAAAATATTTAAATGAAAGATATGAATATCATGTTAATCTTAGCTTGAATAGCTTAATAAAAGCACGCGTTTCAACTATGTGCGTATAATTAATACATTAGATGGATTGAAATATAAAAGTGTGTGGGAAGCTGAGCTCTTCAGCCTACCTCACGATTTATAGAGTGAGTTATTTGTTTTACGTCAGAGATTGATCGATTGTTGGCTGAGCATTGATTTTTTTTCTATTTTTATATTTCAATCTACAATAGTAGGAGGTATCCTGATAGCTATTATGAGATGAAATCGTAATATAAGTTAAATGCTCTACGTTTCTAGACGCTCGCGGGACGGTGACCGTTTTCATGTATAAATATTATAATAGTCGAGTTTCTATTTATGTTTACAATTGTATGTTCTTATTTAAAAAAAAGAGCAACTATATGAATTTCTTGCTGGTCTGTAGAAACTGCCTTCCGAACCGATGGTAAATGTTTTATAATACCATGACGATTTAAAAGTGTTACTATATGTAGCCTAGTTGAATAAAGATACTTTTGAAATTTTGATTTTTTTTTGAATAAAATTAGGTTTTCTAAGATAAACAAGTTAGTGATTTGTTATGTAAATATTCATTCTATCAAAATCTTATCTTTACAGATCGTTCCGAGCGACCGATTGAATATCAAGAAATGAAAATGCCCGGAATTGGAGTCACGTGAAAATAGTGAAAGTTGTTGCATAATTATTGTAACACTAAATACAGTGGAATCAGTGAACATTACATATTATTTAGTGATAAGGTCGTGTTACGAAAACTCGTCATGTGTCAAAGGCCGTTACTCTACGTTTCAATGTAAGTATTGTGTAGCAAGGAACCAGTTTTTGCTAACATTTTTTTGCGATCTGTATGTAATGACACCCTAGCTATCGAGTTGCCGTGTATCAAGGAAGTGAAATCCAAAACGATAGTGTTATTGACATTGATAAACATTTTGAGCATTATTTCATATATTTTCGTTAAAGCTTTGTTCTTACGTTCTGTACAAAACATAATTATGTACGGTGTGATTGAGAAATCTTCCCTTTTTGAAGTTGGCTAAAATAACTGAATATATAATGCTTTCTAAAACCTTAATACATGTAGTAATTGATATGCTTAATGCTTTACCAATAATTATTATACGTTAAAAATTACGTTATAATTTAATACAATTACGTTTACATTATTCCCACAAATGAGGAATATAATATGTTTCAAATTATTTAATAATTCATTCACTGTATAGATAATAAAACTGCTATTTGAAGAAATACCTTCTTAATGATTTGTATTTAACCAATAGCCTGACAACCATAAAGCGCCTTATTGAGCTTTATAAAATGATTTATATTATGTTCCATTTAGTCTCGAGACAGTACCGATGGGCCTGTAAACTTATATTATTTAATATGATATGTAATTTCCTTCTTTTTACGTATCTATCTGTAATAATTCTTTTAATAAGGTAGTCTGTAAGAATGTGAGCTAGTAGATGGTGGTCTGGTTGTACTTCCTCGTTTCAGATTTTTTTGAAACCAATTTAAAGTCACATTATTTGTATGAGTGTGACATAATTTTCTTCCGCGTAATACCGCCGTTTAAAGCATATGTACTTCTATTTCTTTTGTCTTGTCACACACTGGTTAATCAGCGTTTGTGAGTCAACAGTAAACAGTTGTAGCGACAGCTACTAATGGGCCGAGTTCTGAATCTTGATAGGATATTTATTTAATTCTCTTAGGATATTTATTCGTGTTTTAGTATGTATGCAACTTCTTAATATCGACTCATTAGGTGCCTAAAAACGGCCGGCCAGTGGTTCGACTGGTCGAGGACTCTTTGGTTCCTTTTTCTCCACCACAGTATTTAGTTAATATTTATCAATAGATAAAAGTTTTCTTATGCAAGTAAAAGGTAGACGACAAAATAAATCCATTTAAGTAAGGAAGAGATTACGACTGGCTTTCGTAATTAAAACTAATCTAATTTCACCGACTGTTAGTTTAAATTGCATAATTGCGTGGTCGATATTTATGAATGAATGTTTCTGTAGGCGATCCGGAATGTAACGATAATGCTGGGTACTATGTCAATTTCTAATCTTTGCTAATTTATTAGCACCTGCTTACTTCAAGTTTCGATAGTATTGATCTAGTTTCGAAATTGGTATGAGTCAATTGTATCAACTAATAACATATCCAAACTACTGTAATATTATTACAAAAATTCAATACGTAGAAAGTCTTATTATTCTGTTCTTAATAATAGTATCACTTGATATAATTTAGATCTTTTATTCAGTACTTAGAAATTCTGACGCGTCATATTTTATATTGATTATAAAAACGTGATTGTATAGAATTTCTATTATAAATGCTGTAAGGTGTCAAAATACCTGTCCTTCCTTATTTATTACTTATCTATTGAATCGTAGGACACGCTCTAGTCTAGACTGGAACGTTTAGTCATTTGAAGAGATTTATAGTCACGACGTACGGGGAATTTGTTCTGAATTAAATTTACTTTAGCTTAACCATTTCTATTTTTAATGACAACGTGTTTACAAAACGGAGGTTTCACAACTAATAATCAATTATTGATTACCGTTATAAACCGCTTTGAAAGCTAATATTTTGTACATCAGTCATTGGTAATATTTGGGAATTGAATTTGCTTACAATTTTTAAATTTCAATACAGATTATAAACGTTTTAATAATAGCTGTCAACATGTCAACTGTCATTTAATGATGTAATTGAATTCGAATTTTAAATGTCATTGTAACAAATCCTATAAATTATAACAATAAGTAGGCAATCAAAAAACAATTAAATAAACATTTCCTGCAAATTTAACACTATGACACACGCCCATAGAAGTGCCTACTTAGCTTTTGTGGTTTTCGAAGAACCGAATGTCATGTCATGATTCTAATTTTAATTCAATGTCATTCGAATAGCTTTTAGAATCTGAATCGATTAATGTGTTATCGATGAATAGTATACATTAATTCATTACAAATCGAGTGGTCAATTGAAATCGGACTTTGAATTTGAATAGTAAAAATAGAGCAATTGATTACTGGCATGTTACCTTGGTGAGGTCATCGAGAAAAATGTAGCAGCTAGTAGTGATTTGGAGTTTGGAGCAAGAAATGAAGATTTTGATGAACAAGAAAATAAGATATTCTGGTTGCCTGCTAGAAATCACTATTGATAAGGCCGCCAATTGCATGTGCTTGGTAGCTTTTAATGTTTATATTTTTATGTTTTCATTGTACAATGTACATGTAATGAAGAATAAATAAAAAAATAAATATTGGAAATACATAAATGCCTGTTAAGCTTACACGTAAAAAATTATAAATATCACATGTCTTTAATGGGTTTATTAAAATAACTATACTTATTTGAATTAGTTTACAACAGGATTAGAATCGTTAATTAGTTTCAATTTTAGTACTTGAAGTAGCCGAAAGCATACCATCGCATCGTTAAATGCTAATATGTATTGGCAATCGTAAATTTTCCATAAAAGGTGTTTAGGAAATTTTACTTTAAACATACGAGTATAATTTACAGGCGGATATGTTAATAAATGTATTTATAAGATACATACAATAGTAGATATCTTATAAGCAGTTAAATACTAAATTAAAGTAAGGTTAACTTTAAGTAGGAAACTAAATATTTTAAATACGTTTATTTCGATCTGTAATATTTGTAATAAACTTCATCGTATTAAAATCAATTTACTTAGGTAACATTATAGAAGTTTAACGGTGTTGCTAATAAAAATATTGTCCAGATTCAAAAATTAATTCAATGAATATATTTCTTTCCTCTCTAAATCCTTAGTGGATATATATACGAGTATAAACGCGTAACGAAACCGATAGTGCGATCGTGTGCTATCAAATCAGTATACACTCAATTATTACGAATCAAATTGAGGCGTCCAATTTATGTCATCAACGTATGTGGTCGAATTGAATGTAATCGTCGTAATTTACACACACTTTCTGATAATTTTTATTAGCCTGTTTTGAACTAGCTGATTGAATACAATGTGCTCTAGTTGTGGATAGGTAGAACTATGTTCAGTATCTGCTTATTCATGTTAATAAGACGCTGCATATGTATATTAAACATACACATTTTATAGAACAGTTCATCACATCTAGTGTCTACAACAGAAATAGAAATTGACTAAGAATGTAGCATTTACAGAAAGTATTTAACATATCCCTTCCTTTTTACTTTTTTTAGAGCCTGGTTGACTGGTAGAGACCACTTACGCATTATGAGGCTAACAATTATAAATATTATATACTTACTAAATAATATTTGTATATAGGTAATATAAATAAAGCATATATAAAACTTTACGACGTAATCATTATATATTTAATACCAAAATATACTTAACAGATGTTTTGTGTTCAAAGGGTAAGAAAATGAATTGTCAAATGAAAGCTTAAATTTATATCTATTCAGTTTAAGCGTTGACAGATATGGTGATAAAACGATTAATTATATTAATTATTGCCGTCTAAATAAAGACGTGGTTAATGGCCGTTTGATAACATCCTGATAACAGCCGCTAGTATATATAGTGGACGATGTTATGCTCTATTGAAGCAGTTTTATAGTTAAATCTTATTGAATCTACGTATTAAAAGTTTAATGTGAAAAATTTGATGATTGAGGATGTATGAATTAATTTTTCTTAATAGTAGAGTATGCAGCTAGATTATACATGAAGTACACAAATGATACTATATCGCGGTATTTCCATGGGAACAACGTGGGTAAAAGTCTTAACATTATGATTAAATACTTATATTTTCTTTCTACTATCGAAAGGTTCTACGGACTGTACTGCTATATCATAGATAATAGATATGTTTACATTATGAAGAAATGATTAATATATATTTGCAAGCCAAGCGGAAAAAAGCGTGATTTTAAAGATAAATTCTTTCTATCAAAGTAATAGCAGATGTTGTGTACCTGTAGTAGCATAAAAGGTCAAGTTCATTCTCTCAGATTAAGCATTATTTAATTGCTTTACTGTCTTCACGTTAATAATTCGCTTATTTATTACAAAATAGTAATTTACCATTGCAAGTCAAAAGTTGAAGCAATACTCCAAAACATTTGATTTTTATATAAATGATCTTTATTTTATAAGAGCAAAATAAGCTCTTACTGGTTCTTGAAAATATAATCATAATCATAACCTCTTGACCATAGACATAAACATCTTAAAACTACAATTTACAAGTGACCCTTGATTAAGATAAAGAAAGAATACTTAATTAGGTATTTTTTATTTCATTTGAATCAATTCTACACGATATTGAAAGTGAAAAACATTTAACACCAACAGAAGTTATAATCGTCAGCGTAAGTAAGCGTCAAATGTATCATAATTAAAGAAAATGTGGTTAGCATAGAGAATAATGGCATCCTACATGTCGGAAGAGGATAATAGCGTTAATTTCGTAACCCGTGTTTGTTATGAATGGCTTACACACATTTATCTCTGATTAGACATGTTTATGTGTGTGTGCGGCGTGCTCGAAATTTAAAATGTCTATGGTAAATTTTTTTTAAAGGCGCCAAAAGTTGCCAGAACATTAAAAAGAAAAAAAAGAATATTGTTTATTTATGAAAATAAATTAAAAGATATGGAATTATATTTTATAAGTCTTAATATTATATTATGAAATATCCGTGACTCACTCCAATGATAAGAAAATATGTTAGCGCCAGTAATATATTTTGATAGGCAAAATATTCCGACGCTAAAATGGAATGTACGTATTTGAATAGCGGTCTTCGTATTTTCAATATCAATATTTAAAATGCTATATTATTTTATTTGCTCAATCATGTTTATACATTTTAATTTGTGTTTCTCTATTGATTTAGTTTTACAATTTTACATGCCTTAAATATTTGTGGTATAGATAACAAATGTAAATTTACCCTCGAAAATATTCCGTATTATATATAGTCTGTGGCTCGATAAAATGAAAAAAATATTTTTACGGATTGTAATCTATTAAAATATCGTTCGTTAAAAACTAAATCAATTTTTAAATTTTTAAAATTATTCTTAGAAAATATTAAATGTGAAAATTTGAAGTAGTGGCACCAGTTGGATTATATTTTTGGGTAAGAATTCTAATTATGTATTTTTAACAAAATTACCAGTTCATACACAATATTTTATAATGAATGGAATATATGTAAGAACAGTTTTAAATGCAATTGTAAGATATAACTACAATATTGTAATGCCCTTCATCACGTAATGTAAAATAAAGAAACAATATCAGTTTGCTATTCTGAAATTCAAAACATAATAAAATGTAGGTAATTCTGAGACATCTTGAATTTCTAAGAAACTATGCGATGGTGAAAGTCGAACCTTAATACAATGGATTCCTATATGATACCTATAATACTATCTTATTTTGAACCGTAGGCTTTTCTTGCAAACTGGTACACCACAAATTATTTTCTTTACTCTTTATATAATTGGAGGGTAGCATAATAAAATCAAAGTTATTGAAAGTCCCTTACTAATATAAATGCGATAATATATCAATGTGAATACATGGAGGTATTTTACGCAAAAACTACTAAAAGAATTTAGATTGCTATACAATTTTAAAGACGTACGACATTATAATTTGAATATGTAATAATGTTTTTTTTCTGATGTTGACGGGAATTAAAACTGCGCAGGTAAGCCCGCGGTTCACGGCTAATATAAAGTTTAATACAGGCCCAGAGTGCTCACATATTTTGGATACATATTTTATGAAAAGCATCCTTAGCGCTTAGCTCCACAATAAATATTTTATGCTTAGCGTTGGAAAGTCGCGTTGCGGTATTTTATTCTAATAAAGCTAAAATTCGCTGGCGGCAAGTAATTCTGTATTAAAAATGTAATGTTCCCGTGAGCATAAACATAAAATAAATAACAGGTTTTTTTGGTGGTTTTTAATTAATTGATAGATACTGGACAAACACGACCTCGTAAAGTTTTAATTATATCAAATAAAATGCTTATAAAACTGTTTATAACATTTAAGAAAAAAATAAATACATGTTTCTATAAAAAATAGAAACCATTATATCTATAGAAGTTTGAATTTATGTTGAACACAGCGAGTAACAATTTGCACGGCAATAAGGAAGAATCAAGGCATCGATGTTGTATGAAGCGCTATGTAAAATGTCAAATAAATAAACGTGGTCTAGACTAGTGGGGCGTGCGAAAATAGCATCACGAATGACTTGGGGTATTTGTTAGCTACGTGGTGGGTCACAATTCGACCATCTAGATAGTAGATACGGTATAGCTTGATCGATATTGTAGTAATTCAACTAACACGGAAATTGGAGGTATATACTTAGCATTTCGATATCTATTAATTAAGGAAAACCTCACAGTATGTATCGTAACGGTAAGTTCATTGAACCTAAAAATTGTTTTGGCATATTTTATGTTATTAGTTTATAGGTTAGGAAATATGTTTAAACTTTGTAATGTTCGTTAAACGTTATATATAACTACATTTTTACACTTTAAAATCGTCATGGTATTACAATATAATCGTTTACCATCGATTTGGAACACAATTTCTACAGAAAAGAACCGGCTAGAAATACGATACAATAATGAAGGAATTAAAGTTTTCAACTTAGAAATAAGGCAATCAACAAAAAAATCCATATTATTCTTAAGAGTGAACAAAAAAAGTCTTGCCAATTAAGTACTAATAAATACATCACGCAAACACCGTTACACATCTCTCAACAGAATAACATTTGCAACAGTGGTTTTACCAACAAACGCGTCAATAAATCAGTGTCAGGTATCAATACGCCTACTTAGCCCAAATTAAACGGCAACGACATTTTAATAATAGATTTCGCATGTTCCAAATTAATCAATTCGCACGGACGACATGTCATCCTCAAACCAAGGTTATATTCATAAGCACTTTAAATAGGCTGCTACTGATACGAGCATTCAATATATTAATTTAGGACAACTTTCGTTTGTTTCTAAATTTGTGAAATCGATATATTTTCGAAGTAGGTAACTTAGGTTTGGTTGCGTCTATTTCATTTTCATTTTTTGAGAAAAAATTATGAAACCGAAGCCTAGTTTTTCCCTTCCTTCGTTTATAAATTTTTAGCCCTTTTATCTTAAATCCTGCTCTTTTTCCCATTTTAAAAGTCGGCAATGCAGTCAAGACCCATTTGCTTTACTCTATAAAAAAACTATTTCTAAGAAAACGAACGGTATAATACTATTTTCTTTACTCGTAGTTATCCCAACTTAAGCAAGCTCTTTGTAATGCTTTGTTTATATTGCACACCATTGTTCATCTCTGTGGAATTAATTATTTGCTCATACATACTTAAAATGTTTATTCGTAGTAAGTGTAAGGACACGTAGAGATAGACCACACGTCTTTAAATATTTATAGAGATTTAACATGAGCAAATGGACAGCCTCCTTCGCTGGTTTAGCATTGGTGCCTAACGTATTACATTCAAAAATTGAAATTTAATTAATAACTCACCTCATGCGACTGTTATTAATGTTGTAATGCGTATGAATAGGAAGAAGGAATTTTTTGCAACTATTAAGAGATAATAGGTTATAATTTATATTACTATCTAAAACTTGAAAAAGTTATTAATCAGATTGTTATTTTTTCTCACTACATGTATTAATGTCTTTATTAGAGTACGTAGCCTTAATTTACATAATCTTCGCATATCTTACGGACATCGCCCAGCTGATGGTGACATAATTATACGCTCCATTTATTTTTCCTACCCACACATACTTCCTATACACACTTAATCGATACATCACAATGCAAATGACCACATCGCTAAAACACAATTCAAAATACTACATATAACTCCATTACAATAGACGGTTTGTCAATAAAATTAAACGACATTTATTTATGACTTTCAACTCGTGCTAAACGAAGGACATTTTTTCATAAATATTTACAACCGAACCGTTATTAAAATATCAAAAAGCTCGGAAGCTCGCCACAAAGCGTTAAGCAAACTATGAAAATTTACCTAACACATTTTCAAAGCAAACAAAGCTGTAAGCTGGGAAGTTTTAAATTGTAAATTTGGGCTCCCGTAGGCCCCAGCGCATAGTAATTTCAGCATGCGACTTCTGGCTGACTTAACTAGCAAGAAGCATACATAATCGATTGTGACACGTTGCCCCCAGTTACAT
>DWAJ01003959.1:0-13781 GCA_018238005.1 Eurema mandarina
CGAAACCTGTGCCAAGTATTCGTGTTGTTATTGTGTGTCTACTCCCGTAAATTATGATTTAGAAGTTGTGGTGAAACGAGTTAGCGTTACGACGTAATTGATAGTTTGGTTACTGATTTAATTCGAATCCTTGTAAGAGTCACTTAGATAAATTCTGTAAGTCCATATTATACGATTAACGAATATATACCCTACTAGCTGACCCGTGCCCACTTCATTGGGTATAATGTTAATTACCTTTTCGGTTTTTATATAGTCTGTGCGACTGAGTAATAATGTGGCTTTCTATTGGTGAAAGAATTATTAAAATCAGTTCAGTAGATCCCGGTTCAGTAGATTACTTCTTTATAATATTAGTATAGATGTAATGTTAATTTTTGTCGTCATTATAAGATACATGATGATGAATATTGTAGTGTTTATTAATTAATGTCTGTTTTTATTTAAAAAGTGCAAATATCAGAGTTTCTTATCGTTTCTTCTCTGTAGAAACTGCCTTCCAAGTGGCATATTATTGTTATGTAAAACTATGACGGTACCAAAGTGATCCTATAGAAAGCCTAGTTAAATAAATTTATTTAATATATAAGTATTTAACTTTGACATAATACAGTGAGCGTTGTTCTCCCTTTCTCCTTGAATAAAACAATGTATTAGATGATAGTTATTTTAAAAAATAAAAATGAAAATATCCTTTTTTGTTATTCTTAATAATTATTATTAATTATATGAGATTATTTAGAATGCCAAGTCAATTAAGATTAGATGATAACAACTAATAACATTAACTAACAATTTTTACAATATATTGGAAGACTCGCATACGAATTAAAAGGGATATTTTTAAATACACATTTGTATATTTTTATTGCCTACACTACGTAACTCGTCTTAATTAACAGACTGTATACTAGAAACATAAATGTTGTGCAAATATCCATAGTGACTAAGTGAACATAGCATTATATATAATGTTTAAAAAACCAGTAATAATTTCCGTTTTTCCAATCAACTTTGTAAGGCAAATTTAGCTATTTGGCTAACAAAAACCTTCTATTTTAGGTAAGTGTTAAAATGATTTCTTCAAAAAACGGATTATCCAACACAAAAATATTTTTTTAAATTTAAACCAATAGTTTCTATGATTAGCGTGTTCAAACAAAAAATCACTTCATCTTTATAATTTGTTTTAGTAAAGATATGTAAACAAGTAGGTTCTAAACATTCTGCGAATTTAATAAATCATTATTACTCCTTTATTATATACGAGTTTTAATTAAGCAGATAGATAACAGAGATAACAGATAAACGCCGTTATCGAAATTGGATAACTTCGTTGTTCCTTTTAAATATATGTATTTGAAAAGTATTGCGCATTTGAAAATTGAACGAGAACATAAATTAAATTTTTAGTCACGTTTTTTACGTTTAAAATTTTCATATCATTTCACTTATCATGCGCTTTGACACTAAGATTTAATACGGCGACCGTAAAATCGATTATATTTGATGAAACAAGAATCGATTATCAGACATCGTGTCTATCGCAAATCGATTCTAGTTGTCACCTTCGCTATACCGAGTTGTTTATTACGGAATCGAATTGTTACTCGATTTGTCTGTTGTGTTAATAATTAAAAAAAAATTCAATGTTTATTTATTTAATTTACGTTAAAATAATACGTTGCGTATCACATATTACTATTAAAATAAAAAAGAAACTTTTCGTTCATAGTAATTGAATGCTATATATATATTATAATGCTTTAATAAGATATACTAAGATAACAAGTACCTACGAAATGTTAATCCAAGGCATAATGTAAATACAATACGTACGTCATTGATCAATACTTTTAATTAAAAGTATATTAAAACAGTACCAATATCAGTTAATTCGTTTAATCTTAAATATCAGTACCTACGCCTATAATCTCGTGTGTTCACACGTGATAAATACTGATTCAATTATCATGAAATATCACCTGGAATAACTTTCGTCACCACCCATATCACAGTCGATCGAAATTCTTGAAAAAACCCATTACGTGATGCAATGGTCATTATTTTTACATTTATTTTTATTGATCACATTGAAATGTCAAATTGTAAAACGTATCATTTAAGCTAAATTTTCTTATATATTTCGGTTTAAGTAATACGCATGTACTGAGACTAACAACAAAAATGTCTGTAGCTTCTCTACTACGTAGTGTTCCACAGTAAGCGGCGCGCTGTATGGGCATCGGGCGCCCTACATACCCACATCATATATACTATATGAAAGCCTCAATCGGTTGCTGCGACTACGGCGCGACGCAGGTGCTACAGACTCCGTTGACAGACAAAGACGCAGATAATAAGGAGCATCCCATTGGTGCATCCGTCGCGTGACCCCGCCCACCGCGAGCCCCGGCCAATCGCTCACCGCTACACATCTTGAATATTATCTAGTTATCTGCCGTCTCACTTGCCTCTACTGACTACTCGCGATGCTTTCAGACTGAAAATATAGAGCGCTACAAAACTCCACGCTTCTAATGCCCTGTACGCATCTTTACCTGTATGAATTGGAAATTACGCATTTTACGACTCTTTCATGTCTAGTTTAATGAGTGATCTTTGACATCGTTATTCAAATTTCGATCGCGCTTAGGTATTCGTCGGTCAAGAATGTCCGTTCGACGATAGAATTTGATCCGATAAGGCGTTTTGTTTTTCAAACATTTTCAATCGGCGACGTGCTCTGTTCCCATTATCGTTTGACCCGCTCTGTTTTTTATTTGTACACGTTAAGTCAAAGCGAAGGGTCGATCAGGTGAAAAGAATGGGGTCAAACATTTCTGGACGCATTACGCGAGTGATTTGTTGTTACTATCGACGGTTGAAGGTGTAGCGATATTAGCTAGCTTCTGAGAAATGTAATTAAAACAAAGCGTGGTCGAAACAAAGTGCGTGCTTATAGTAATGGCAGTGTGTTTGAGAACAAAGCTTCATAGACAAGATTTTCAGACGGTAAGCTCGTTGGCCCCGTACGAAAGAGAGGGGTGCTCTACAAAGACACAGTCGGGGGGCGAGGGGAGGGGCCGGCCCGGGCGAGGGTATGATTCGGGATTCTAGGGATGAGCTCTCGCCTCCTCTCGTTATTCTGGGATCGTTCGTCGCGGCCGTCGCACACATCCCGACCCGACGGCATTCACATTGCATCGTATCAAACGCATCGCGGACATACGCATACGAGACAATTCCAAATTTAACTATTACATCAACTTTTTTTTAATTTTAATTTTATTAGTGGCGTGACATTGAAAATTTGTATTCAATTATTAGATGATTATTTTGTATGAATAAAAAATTTAATTTAATACATACAATATTATTTTGTTTTTAAAAGAGACAGTAAAGAACTAACGTTTAGTGTACGTGAACGTCATGAAAAAATCGTTTACTGTAATTTTTACAGTGATTGTGTAAAAATGAAGATGTCTGGTGAGTACTGTATCATATAAAAATGCCTAATAGATAAAAAAATAGTTTCAATGGGTTTATACGATTTTACAATCGTATTACCGGCTCCAATAATAATACGTGCCGTATATGGAATATATTTTAATTTAAATGCTTACTGCTATGTGGTTTTAGTGGTTTTGTATGGATTAGTATTGACTGATTTTTTATTAAACAAAAGCGAACCTATTTTTTAATTAATTTTTTTTGTGCATAAATTTACAGTAGTTTTACATTATAATAGATATTATATTCCAGTAGTTATACATATACTAACGGAGTAATCTGATTCTGGATATAAAAATAAAAGTCATTAACTTTAGCTGTGTCTATTGTACCTAATTTTATTTTTTTGTTTTTCTGTAAGTGTATAATTTTAACGGTCATAAACTATAGGCTAGTTATAGCCTACAAGTAAGTATAATTATGACTAAATTACAGTTAAGGTATTATTTAAAAATCCTTATAAATAGTAAATAGGTACATTTTTTATTTAAGTGAATTTTATATTACATAATTTAATAAAGTAATACCAAGTTGAAAAAAAAGCTAGACAAAAAGATATTTCCACTTATGTTTATGCATTATTACTTTGTTTTAATAAAGTAAAAAAAACAAATAAATTAATAAGTGCCAGTCAAAAACACCTTTTTGTAAAACATCATTCTAACATATAAGTATAAGCCATCATTTTTTACCGTGCGATCCTCTTTTTACAACATTGTCAAGTGTTATCTAATTCTGTTAAGTGCGTGCGAAAAGACCCGAGTTCGGGACCACAATTTGATTATTATTTGTCTGTGGTAAAATGGCGGGTGTTACCTTTTGGCGGGCGCCGCCGATACCGAACATTATTTGTATTTCTTGTTTGGCACAGCTTAAGTTAGTAAAGATTTGTTGACAAGTTGTTCATGTTATCTTTGTATATTTTTGTGATTAGAACATATTATTACGTTATTCTATTTCACTAATGATTTTTATAATTATTTGACATTAAGTTCAATAACCTTTAAGAAATACATCATTGTCGCCTCATGAATAATATGTTTTGTTAATTAATATTGGAATGGAAAATTGATTATACAATTTTGCAAATTGAAGCTCGTAGGTACTCAATTTGTTGGAATTTTGAATTCGTGGAATATTTTTGTGACCAGAATTTATTTCTTGATATTTTATTAATTTTCTTCACAAAATAAATACTGTTTCAAGGTAAAATCTAAAAAGTTAATTAACATGCCTAAATAAGGTTTTCAAATTATCGGGAATCAACTCCGGGTATACCTATTTACCTATTCTTGATTTATAAAAAAAAATTTCAAATGTTCCCATATAAAAAATTGTTTTTATGTAACTGAAATGCTAGCTATAGTTTCGTATAAAATATTATAATTACTTTAAAATAACAAACCGTTACACTAAAAATGATTGTATTTAAAATCATTAAAATACACAAGGAATAACTCCTATTCGACGTTATTAAAAATAACTGTGTAATTAATTAATTTGCGCACATATTCTATCCTTATTTGCCACACAGTAATTATATGTTTTATCCTACAAAAAGTGTAATGACCATTGATAATAGTTTGACGTAATAATTCCTTAATAATCTTACTAACCAAGCTGTAGGTATATAAATTATAAAGGTTTTTAATACGAATAAAACTAACTAATACTATATTGAAAACTAGGCTCTTTTAAATTTTCCTAGATTAATTTGAAAGGTACCTAAAAATGTCGCCAAATTCACAGATCTGTATAAGCTTAAGATGTATAACGAATAATATTGATCCTAGAGAAATAGCATGGAAAATTAGAAAGTCTAAGTTTCCGCGAAGCGAGCTATTGTTATCCCTATTGAATACCTACTTAGCGAATCCATATGTCCGATGAAGCTTACACGTTTTGCAAAACATTTTGCGGTTAAATCGTGCAGTTTCAAGTAAATTTACACCTTGTTTGTTCGCGATAAAAGCTATGTGGGTAATACTTTAGTGTTTATTTTGTCGTGTGAAGAATGTTTTATGATTGGACTCGAGCCGTGAACTCTGCGACAGAGCGGCGTAAAACGCGCTTATTGTCAGTGCCGTAACTAACACGTGAAATCGACTGGCACTGGGGTCTTGGGACAACGACATCTGTGAGATGTGTTATACCAATTTTATAGATAATTTAAAAATTGAATGTCAATGTGTTCTGTACAATGCCCTCTTAAATATTCAAACGATATTCTGTCAAAGCTCCCGATGCTTAGTTATTAATTCGATTTTGACCTAAACAAATAATGTGTTAACATATCTGGTTTAATTACATAGTGCATTCAGTAACATTAGGGACGTAATATCAAACTACCTATATGTTTTATTTAAACATAAATATATTTTAAATACTTCACTGTCAACTCTACGCGTCTCCTATGCGGGTTATGTTCTTATTTAAAATCTGGCGCGAATTTCTGCGGAAACCAGGGACTTAACGACGACACCTCCGCATTGTCCGCGCACGAAGCCGCACGCAAAACATCAATGCTCTTCGCGATGACTAATTTGAATTTGAAATTCGAACAGATTTTACGACGTCGCAGTCTTGCCAGCTGAGAAAAATGATCAACCACAGACTATGCGTATGCTTTATGATACATCGAATTATTTCATTGCCGAGAAATCAAAATTAGTTGCGACAGGTGAACTGGCATAGCAACGGAGTATATTTAAATGAGCGCTATGCCAAACTGGATTCGGAAAGGATTTCTTTAGACACGTTCACGAACATCCTGCGCATTGTTAGTAGAACTGCACTTTTATGACGCTAAGCAGTTATCATTCCTCGCTTTATTCCATTGTGTTAGAGGTCTATCAAGCGTCTAATTTTATAGCATTTTTTTCATTGCCACGTGCTTAAGAAGATGTATGGACAAGATAGGGGTTGTTTTAACAACTATATTAGCAGTAATGGGGTGGTTATGATTTATGGAGTGTCTCTTTCAGCTGTATTTGCCTGGGGGATGTAGTTTATTGATGACACGCGCTGGGTTTGCGCGTCGTACGTAATGAATTTGTTTCCTTCGCTAAACACCACGTTTGCTATTTGTCCATCAATTTTTTTGTTTGCTAATGGCCGTTTATACAATAGTAACGATACCCATAAATAAAAGAGTTACCCATGTTAGTTGTGGTGTGCATTAATCATTGTTATACGGATGGGTTTATTCCTATTTGCTTTTTGTATAACATTTGATAACTATTACAATTACGACTGTATTTTCTGCTTAATATACCAATTACTAAAAAGAAAGATTCACACCGTTCAATATGTATATATGCTATAATTAATATTAATAGTGTTCGCTATTAATATTCATATCGCCGCGACTTCTTTCATCTACAATCTTAATGAAAATAAATGAAACAAAGACATATCTTCATGTAGTTCATTTGCATTCGGAGGGATGCTCTGAGAGACAAGAGACAAGCGGAAACGCTTTGTGGCGAGCGGAAATCAGGCATAATGCCACCATCTTGCATTCCATAATTTTTTTATGTCTGAAATAAGAACGGCAGGTTTGAGTTGTCAGGATGCTTAGAGATCGCGATTAAGATAAAAGCTCGTTTAGCTTATTAAATAGTTGTATTCATTTGTAACAACGGTGTCACTTTTCATAGGAGTTGAGTCTATCTTCTATCTATAAGTAAGCAACATAGCAACGACGTCTTCCATATTCTTTTAATATTATCTTTAATCAAAAGTCAAAAATATATTTATTAATTAGTACTTCATTTATACGAAGTGTGGGACTCTTCTTTGAAGTTTAAAATTTTAAATTTGAATTAAAAAACAAACATTTTGTATGGAACTTAAATGGATATTATAAATGATATATTTCCGCTATAACATAGTGATAGTTATTATTAACGAATAATCTATTGTGTACAAGGTTTATTAAGATACCGTGCCATTGCCAATATTAATTAACGTTATAATAAATTAATTGTGCTATTAATTTATAGTTTTTAATTATAAAACTGAAGCAACGTTAATTTTGTTTGTTCCCTTTCTGACTCAGTAAATGTACCTATGTATTAAATTATAAATTATGGAGTAATCTCCTGTTCCATTTACTTTTAAAATATTTTTGCTATAAAGATATGAATATTACGATGCTATAAGCAAGACCCCCAAATATTATGTTAGGCAGCTCAAACCGCAAAACGAGGCTTATTATAATAACAATATTTAAGTCTTATTACTATGCATTTTTAAAAGCGTGAGTTAGGTATACTAAATTAAAATAGGTAGACCTATGAACCCACTTCCTGTAGTGGTTCAAACATCAGAAATATTAATGAATTTGTTTTTTTACAGCTGACAGCCAGGAATCTGGCAGTCCACCACCGAGCCCGTCCGAATCGACGACATCAGAAGCTCCTACGCTAGTTCACATCAAACAAGAGAACATGGTCCCTGGAATAGATAGCAAGAAATACTTCGGCTCCGCAGACTTCGGGCTGCCGGAAACCTATCTACCCCAAACCTATCCTGACTATGGACAAGTGTACAGACCACTTGATATCCCCAACCGGGGCTTTTTAGACCACGTCCTCAAAATACCCAACGGGAAAGACGAGGATAGTAAAGATGACAGTATATCTGAGAGCGCGGACTTCAATTTGCCGTCAGAGCTGGTATTCAAATCAGGCGGTATTTATGCACGTACTAACATCACGGCTGGGACGAAGTATGGACCTTTTAATGGGAAGTGGGAAACGCAGCCTTTAGAAAGAAGATACGCGTGGGAGGTAAGTCCTTTAAATTTTAAAATTAATTAATACTTTAAGATTCCTATATATGGTAGGTTTTGAAAACGTTGTTTGGAATGGTCAGAGCTACTAAAAAGGTAAGAACGAAAGTATCTCGTTAATATAAATTTATTGTTTTCGAGATATGAATGAAACACTTGTACTCAAATTGAGTGTGAAAGTCAAATGAGTGGCTGTTACAATAAATAATACCCAAAAACTGAAGCTTTGGTAGTTTGAGAAGACATGTCAGGCGAACGCCGTAAAATGTCGACTTTATTGATGTCTCAAGTAGCTGTTCACTTAACTTATTTGAGTTTTTGTAGCGTCACACTTCATTGTTTTTACAAATTAGTTTTGTTGATGTTGATGTGTTCGTCTATAATAATCGCTTATCCTCGTTGACGGGTTCGAAGTGTGTACTCTATAATAAACAAAAATTAAATAGAGCATTTTACTGATTACAATAGAATTCGAAGTTAATTATTTTTACATACGAGGTAGTTTTATTAAACTTAAAGTCTTATAGGTATTTCTTTATTCAGCTAGGCTACATACAATTACTTCTGAATAGTCGTCGTATTATAAAACAATTGTAGGTCAGCGATTTCTTAGTCTGTATATAATTGGATAGAAAATTTCATTACCTATTTCATACGAGTATTCTCTATAATATTGGCCTTAACACAACGAGAACATGCTCATACGACATTGTAGTTTAATTGATATTTTTTTACTTAGAATCGAAATAAAATGATGCATTGATAGTAAAAGACTTGCTTTTAACGCGAGCTTCGAGGCGTGGCGTTATCTGCACAGTGTAGAGGAAGCGGAAATCAATTGTCTGTCTGTCTGTACCGATTCCAGGATTATGCCAATATCGCTAAAATATCGAGTTACATTCGCAACTGAGTCTTAATAGACAATTGGTGAATTTACTTTCAATATAACATTGGAGATAAGTAAATATTACTTACTTTACTAAAAAATAAACATAAGTTACATATTATACCTAAATTTGTCGAAAGCATCTTCAACTTTAAATAATAAACATGTGACTGTCGCGGATAAGCTTCCTATCTACAGACCCAAGTTGGCTTACTAATAGAAAAGCATATTATTAATGACGATAAATGACCTGCTACAACGTCAAAAAACTGAAAACACCATACGTTTATTTAATTTAATTCAGTAAGCTGAAGAAACTGCGCCTAGCTTCATAAAATTGTATATCTATTTCATCGCTTTAATCGATATAAACTATCTTTATGAACAATCTCGACAATCTCTTTACAGTTTACATAATAGATTAAATATACTAGACAGATAACTTAAATTGTGGGTGTCGCATTGCAGTCAAACCACGCTATTATGATGATTCGAAGCGCGAACGAGGTTCCGGTCCTTGCCTATTCTATGGGTTTATTTGGCTATACCATTGTTATTGTGTAATTCAAGTGCTCAAATAAAACGGACGATTTCATCTTTGAGATCGCGAAAAGGCCATAATTATTTGAATAAATTTTACAAGTATATTTATATCTTTGAAATTCAAAGTCAAAAGTATCTTTATTCAACTAGTCTACATATAGTAACACCTTTGAATTGTCATGGTATTATAAAACATTTACCACCGATTCGGAAGGCAGTTTTAACAGAGAAGAACGGGCGTGAAACTCTGCTAGTTTCTCTTTTTAAAATAAGAACATAAATTGTATGTTTTGATTTTAAAAAGTAATTATAATTAACATAAACTAGGCTAGTATAATAATTATACAAGAAAAATTTTGCACCTATTCTTTGATTTTAAAGTCTTATTGTATATAATATGTATAGAGTTATTGGATAGTTTCTATTGTATTGCATTCGATGGCAAGAAGAATTTCTAAGTACGTGATGTTATAGTAATAGTGGCAATTGGACGTCATTATATTGTGGTAAGAGTTGCTGACCGAACCGTTTCCGCTCCAGCAAGACTCTTTGATCCTTTATCCTGTGATGTGCAATGTTATAATGATACTGTATCAAATAATTTCTTTAAGACTTAACTAGTAGGTAGATCAGTACAATAATATCAATCAAACATGATCACGATCACATTCGGTCTGACTATAAGAAGTAATTTTCTAGATAAATAATACGTTCTCATATAAAAAATAACTCTTCACCGGCTGTGAAATGTGGATTTCTTATTTTTAACAAAGCAACGGGTTTATCTCAAAAGTTTGAATAAACGTAAAAGGATTGAATTAAATTCGCAAAGTTCACATGTGCACGTAAACTTAGGGGCGACTCGTATTGTACAAAGACATGGTAACATTATGAAACCACCGTTTCACCGATTTTGATATCTCAATAAAGATCTTTAGTGAAAAATCGGTATCCGGGTAATCATAGAATTCTCCCGCGAACATCCCGTGTCAAAGTGCAATAAAAGGTTGCGTTCGTATAAACTTTAATTTTGGCCAAGGCGTGACCCCCGTCAACAATTTTTTCAACATTTTACACTTTTTAAGAAAAAAATGAAGTAACGGTAATTTTAACAATGCGAGATGTCACCGAACTTGTACTCGAAAATTAAAACTTGATTGGCGGGTTTTTTATAAAATAGATTGTCGCGCAATCGCAGGAAAGCTATCTATCCAAATTGTTATTGGCCATTGTTAATAAAACATTTTTATCGGAATAAGTTTGTGTAAAATTTGTTCTCACAAGTTTTAAGAGTGAGGTCGTTGAGAGCGAGTTTGGATGAATCGTGACTAATAAAAAATAAATGAAATCGTTGGGTCGCATCTTTGCATGTAGTTAAAAGATATTAAATTATATATTCATACGTCGATATTTTAACGATTCATGAGAATATGCATATCGATCGGATGAATATCAATTAGAAAAACAAGTTCGATTTGATGAAATATCATGGGAGATGTCAATCAAAATTATAATATTTTTTGAGTGGCATTCGTAGGGTGTACGTACATAAAATTGATGCGAGATTGGCAAGTAATGGATTTAGTTAATTATTATTGCTATTTTTTTGTATACGTATATTGATTTTAGCATGAGTTAAATTTAGGGCGGGATTTAAAAAGGAAATTGGTTATGAATGTTTTATTGGTTCCTGTTTACGCAGAGTCACGCGTTACCTACGTGCAAGATTTTTTGGTTGTTTATAAGACGCTTAAAATGCAATAAAAGTAATTATAATAAAAAATTAAACTCGTTTTAATTTGTCGTCAACAAAATAACGTTGTTTTGAAATTCAATCATGTTTTCGTGTTTAAAACAAATTTAAGGTTTAGAAACTAGATATATCGATTTATTATTTTAATAATAATTACACCTGGCAACAAATTGTTGTCATAGCATAATTTGTACGTAGACGGTTATTAAATTAAAAATTCAAATACTAATTCAAAATTAAAACGGGTTTGCGAATCAATCAGTTCATGAGTTTGTCAAGCGCTAATCTCGGCAGCTACCAATGTTGCATTACTGTCAAAATATCTGTCATATTTGTGTGACATCTTTTGATGCCCCCACCCAGGGAAAGGATTAGTGCGGTCCCTATTACATCTTCATTACGGTAGGCGGCTGACACGGCGCATTGTTGTCGTAGTAATAATAAAATATATTTGTTACTATTGATAATATTTATACGATCCGCGTATGATCTCGGCTTACAATGGTGCAGATGGTAAGTCTGTGTCATGTGTGTTTGGTGGAAAAACGACGTATATCAAACGGCAAGGCTTATGAAAATCTAATATCTATGCTATATTCTGATATTTAAAAATAGAATTTAAACAAAAAAATATACAGCCAATAATGTAATGTCACAAATGTTGTCCATGAAGTATTTGTCAATATTTTTTTGTATTGCCGTGTATTTCTAATGTGAAAATTCGATTAGGTTTTAAATTGATAAATCGGAACATTTTATTCATTTGTGATAGTCATTATCATCAATATTCAAATATTTTCGTAAATTTCAACGACAGCCAAAGGTCACGGAGCAATAACTCGTCGTTCATCGAAAAATACGCGATTGAAATTCAATTATTTAAGTGGGTGTTTAAAAATGAGCAAATGTCGATTCGTTTTAGCCAATTGCAATCACTTGAGTGCGTCATTCGTTACATTTTTTATTTTTGTATAAAACATGTTTTTATATGCCCTGGTTTCACTCAAATATTTTATGTATGTATATACGTATACAAATCCTTTAAATCACTCTATATTTAAAGACAAACCGTATGAGTTGACCACCCTGTTTTATACTTTGTAGTAGTATACATTTAGATATGTTGCGTGATTATAATATACATGTACCTAGTTACTATCGTTAATTTGTAGACCCTTTGTATTTTTTGATAATATTATAAAAGTTAAAAACATTACCAGATAAGCATCTATCTGCGCTCGAATTAATAAACATATATATGGTATTATATCGAAGGGCGCTTCCACCCCATCGAACAGTTATCCAAACATTATTATTAACAAGAAGACACTTATCAGTTAATCTTACACCGTTACACAATAGCAGCTAATCTCCAGGCGTGATAGAAATTTATCTTCCCAATACGAGGGATCATTGTCACTATCCCCTCGCCTCGAGAAATGCGAACAATATTCATGGGTATTTGACATTTCAATAAAAAATCATCATTTATTCCATCTACTTTTGATTTTAATTAATTTAATCACTGTAATAAAGTTTCGCATGAATATATCGTGGATAAGTAAGGTTTATGAAACAGTATATCACAACTCAGATTAATATACGAAATTCATTGTTCATAGAGGTGTAATAAAATCTCATTGCAAAGTTTACACACGACCCATGTCTCTGCGGCTTCTTATTTTCGCAAATATTTTTCGTACGGAAAGCAGTGCGCGCCAGTGGAGCAATATTTCATCTGAGCTGGCCAGAACAATAATAGCGCTTCGAGTCGAAGCCACGGCACGTTCGCACCACAATGTAACCGACCGGCCATTATCGCCTGACCCCTCTGCCCACGGCGAATAGAACGGGTCGTTCTATTCGCCGCATAAAGCTTTCAGAGAATTCAGAGTTCAAGCGTTTTTGGTTTCTAGAATACCATCGCCAGCATCCGTGTAGACAAAATAACGTATTACCCCGAAAGCAATGCGATATATGCACCAATTATTGGGTTAGGTTAAGACTTGTTTACACAGAGAACTCGGCAGAGGCAGTTGTTGATGCGTGGGACGCCAAGAAGCCGATATAGACTCATTGCTTTCGTGCGCTTTGTTTTTGAATCTTATTAAATGTCAAAACATTTGTGGTTCATACGTGCATTAACAGTAAACCATCTTAAAATTAGGTTAGCGGTTGCGTGGCCTCGTTAAATAATAAATAGTCAGGAACTTATGTTATACTAGCTGTGCCTGCGACTTCGCCCGCAAAGAAAAGTGACTTTGGGCAGCATTTTTGAAAATGCCTAACCC
>DWAJ01003960.1:0-13780 GCA_018238005.1 Eurema mandarina
ATGCAAAATTTCAGCTCAATCGGTTGAGGGCAAGTGCCTTAAAATTGAGTTATAAAATTCCACCCGAACACACAAACATACATACATACATACATACATTGCAAGTTAAATAAAAGCTTGTAAAAACTATCCTATTTAACCCATGTAAAAAGCAATTTGCAAGTCCAAGATTAAAATCAATATTTACGAACGAATAAATCGCTTGTGTGCGTCGCCTTAAGGCGCTATTTTTTGCGCGCCCAACTCTTAGCGACACGACAATAAATTAGATGCGTTGAAATGTTTGTGTTTTGGTCCCGTGGCCGCCGTCGCCTGCGCATACATTAGCGCACAATGCCGCGGGGGGGCAAGGGGCACGGGACCCCATTGTCCTCACTTCACACCCCGCTCCTCCCTATACCCCCTTGCTCCCAAGGAACCCTAATGAACGATTCATACGAGACCTGCAATTACGAGATTAAAATCGACAATGTGTGGTCAACTAAGGCGATGTATGCGCAGCGTAATAGACTTGTTGGAGATAATACGATTTGTCTCCTCCTAACGTATAAAGTCAGAGCTTTGAGCTTTATCAATGTCAATCTTTTGTTAAATTGAAAATTTAACAATGGCAGTCCAATATTATTCAAACGGGTAATCTATACTATATAAATGCATATTACTGAAGAGTTTTATTGTATGAACACGCTAGTGTTGTGATATGAAACATATTTTTTGTTGTATATTTATGAGGTGTGTTTTGCTATTTAACTCACGGTAAAGAACATGGTTATAGTAACGTAGACGAAACGATAACTATTCTTTTGATGACGATGAGCTGAGCAAGAGGTTCTACCTGGTTAGTAATCACTTGCACCCTTGAATAGCCACAAACCTGAGTCTTAAAAGGCAAAAATACAAGAAGTACCAGAAGTAAGAAAAATGTGGGCCACTGGTGCTCCTTACTAACTAAACGAAATGCATCTCTTATTAAATGCCATTACTTGAAGCTGTCTATGGGTAGAACATTTCATTTAACAAAAAGTTTCAAATTCCTATATCCACGTACCCTCAATACAAATCTAAAGCGATGCTATTATTCAAACTTCACCGAAAAACGCGGGTAATCGCTTTCCGAACCCCCAAGTGATTACGTAAAGAGCAGCACGCTCTAATTTGGGGTTTCCGCGGGTTTCGTCTAATGACCCTGCTGATAGCAGGTGCGAGGGCACGCCGAACGCACACGCCAAGATCCGACAAATCGGTCGATACCTTAATTGTGGTAGAGGTTATTTGTTACTAGTAACTATACTGCCTTATACCTTAGACAAGTAATAAACAATAATGTTCAGAAATTAATAAAACATTTGTTATTTAATTTTGAAGGCGACTTACTGAATAAGAGTTTCGTACTCCAGATATTTAAACTTAAATTAGGTACGAATAGCGGAATTCGATATCCCCAGCTGTAAGCCTGTAATTATTATATTGACACCCTAAAAGTTGTCTCAAAAGTCAAAACCTACACATATTCGTAAGTTTAGATACAAATATTTACAGACTTAGTATAATGATTGGACTATCGTGGAAAAGTAAGGTTAAGAAAGGGAAATATAAAGAATATACTTAAAGAATCATGTCTTATCGTTCAAATCAACAGAATCCTTTCAATTGTAATTTATTGTTATGTATTTGCTCGGGATTAGAAGGAATCACGCATGCAGATTACTTGTATCACTTTTAATGGCCGACAACCAACTGCCACGCTACAAGTGACGGAAGATTCACAACTATGATCTACCTTCATATAACGCACATCCCCTACATTTATAATATAGCAGATGAAAAATTCACAAAAATCACACCAATCACTCCACTAAAAACGTCATATTCCTTCTCGATAAGATTATATCACCGCGATCATGTTGTGGTAAAAATGAGAAATTATGTTAATGCACTGACAATAAAGACATCACTTACCTCAAATGGAAATGTATGTTCATCTGTTGAATTAATTTGGCTAGATAGCTTTTCGAATACAAATTCGTAAATCGAATTTAATTACACATTTCACTTGTATAATCCGGCTTTATACATCGCAATTCGTGGATGACAACGTCACTTTTAGTTACAGAGAAATAACAACAGTTGCAAATCATCAAGTTTCCAACCAGTTGAACACGTGACAGCTGCATTGCGAGCTTCCGATTGGAGTTTTTCAGCGAGCACTTTATTTTAAAAGCCTTTTGTCCCGCCCGTTATGTACCATGCCATTTCAGAATGCTTTAATAGAAGAAAAACTACTAAAAAATTATATGAACAGAAACATTTTTTATAAAACAGATTTTAGAAATAATACATTTCAAATTACTTATTTAATTTGATTTTGTATTCTAAAAGATTATTTTAGGTATACTACTGAAAAACTCTAATTTCTCAAAGTTTTAGAATGGACGGGAAATTTATAAAAAAAAAACAGTACATACAAAAACTGTATGTTACTTCTACATACATAAGTTTGGCATTTATCAGTAAGTATTACTGTAAAGCTACGCTAAAGTACCAGATAACTAACACGCGAGCAAAGCCGCACGTCACGGCTAGTAAATACAAAAGCTTAAATAGATTTATGATTACAATTATAATAAGTAACTAATCTCCATTATAAAAAGATCGTTAGAGCGATACTACATAACTGAAACAGTATTGGGACGAATTACATGAAACGCAAGCTGTTGGAAGAAAAAAGCACTTTTTCGAGACCACCTGGCTCGACACCAGCGCCACAACAAAAAAAAACTCTATGAAAAAAACGTCATAATATTTGAATATTGATACAAAAAACAATTAAGGCTGCCGCACGTCACCTGTCGTGGGCACGAGATACACATTTGCATAGAAACAGAATTTATAAAAAACACAATGCGTTCTATGTAACCGCGAGATAGACAACGCGCTTTAATCATAGACAAGCTGTGCTTTGTAGTCTGTGGGGGAGAATTAATTTAAATACAAACTTTTTTGTGAAGTGTTAACTAAAGAAATAATTTTTAGAACGCTTGATGTGTATGGCTCATAATATAAGTCTTATTGTAAAACGTATCTACTTAAGCATTTTATATATTAAATAATATAATAGATTATGTATGTCTAATTTTTATGTTATGAACTTGAACCCAAACTTAAGTATGTATATGAGAATGTTATATTGTTAAATGCACAGAATATCAAGAAGTATACTATATGTATTTAATTAATTTACTACATGCCTTCTGTATGTTAAATGTATTTTTAAAATATAAACATTTTTGAATCTATGTATTTTCAATCATATGATATTCTGGATATTGAAGCTTTTCTAATGGTAAAAAAATTCGAATGAGAACAACATAAATTTATACTACATATTTTATTATATATATAGCCTTAAATTAATTACATAATAAGCTTCTAAAATATAGATTTTAATAAAAAATATAGATTAATAAAGTTTTCACTTGAGCGCCAAAATCTTCAATTGTCAAAACGATACATTCTGAATATTTTTATAATACAGATAAGAAATTTACACATTCTTTGAAATAGCCTTGTTTTAATAACACGGGTGACTAATTTTTTGTCTGTGTTTTACTGTTTGCATCTAATCAAGACTTGTATGTATACGTTTATCTCTATTGTATTAGTAGACAATCCCATGTTTAAAATTTTCTAGCTCTTAGCTCATTTACGTGGGTTTTATAGCACGATGTATGAATAAGCGGTGATGATTTTTATCTACCTACTTTAATATCTCTTAAATTAATATCTTTTTTAGTTATTTAGCAGTCTTATGACATATTTTAAAACAAAATTTTAAGTTTTTAATTTTATATCGGAACGGGGAAATATATTTATTCTCGTCTATGTATTGACAAACGTTTTTGAACTGTGTGCACATAATAGGAATTCTAGATTTAAGAAAGTCCTACAAAATGCCAAAATATGACAGTTCTTCCTCAGCAGTTTATAAGACATGTTCTTTAAGTAGGCAAAAACAAACCTACAATCGTCAGACATTCCAAGATTATTATTTCTTCTATAGTAAAAATATATAAAGTACATAAATATTAATATCTAAGTCTAATTATAGTTTAAGACTAATTATGGTCAAGAAAGTAAGAAAACAGTTGGTGAATCGATTCCCATCCGGCTCCATACATTGCGGTCTGTGTTATAAAAACGTTCAATATAATCTCGTAAGATTTAAAGCTATTATAGGTATTCATGAATAGTACCTGCATTGGTAAGCTTTTTATCCTGCAGGAGTGTAAAAAGTCACGTAGTTAGTATGATTATAGTGCAACTGCTTATGAGGATAATAAAATGTATCTTTAGTTGATAGTTGAAGAAATTTACTATAAAATATACTATAAATGAAATGTTTGTTATGTTATGAACCATTATGTCAGTTTTCCAGATAACAAAAATCTAAAACAGTTACTGGTGTTCACATAACCTAATTTATACACACGTCTCGAGTCAATGTTACCATAAAAAAGAAAATAGACACATAATATCTACTGTAGGTACATTTGATAGTTGCAAACAAATTATAAAACTACCGTTCTAAATCACGCTTTGCTTATTTTTTCGAAATTATGTATATATAGAACCTCTTTGAATAATTCTACAGATTAATTGTATAATGCAGTTTACGATAATTAGGTAAAAATCATATGATGCGCAAGCGCACGCACCGCAGTCAGTAGCCTCGCCGCGGGCGTTCGTGCCATTCGCGTTCCAATTTTCGATGCAAATTAGATCCAAAACAAAACATATTATTTGGATCATGTAAGGAGTTTCGACCTCGCGTGTCAAAAACTCGCGCCGGTATTGAAAAGATCAATTTGCTAAATTGCTTATCAAAACTCGTCGGGTAACCATCGGAAGCTTCCGATTTCTTATAAGGATATAATATTCCTTAGAACACTGTTTATTATTAAAAAGATCCCGATGTTGAATACAATTAAGTCCTTTCTATACTTTCAATCATATCTTTATTTCGAAATTTAAGCTAGTCTAACGAAATGAAGATCGCGATGACGAAACAGTATCATGATTTGTATAACCCATATTAAATATTGCTCCAAGGCGCCAAATCGTGACGTGTTCCGCGTCATATTGTACGGGATAATTGTAGAGGTAGCAAGTTCGGACAAGATCGAGTAGCAAGGCCGGTCAGTCACATTCGCGATCTAAGCCGTGCGTAACGTTGTGTAATGCACGTTAGTGAGTCACGGATCACTATGTGAATCACTTTCACACCTAAACACTGTCTGGTAACACTTAACTGTACCTACAGCACTCATTTAAATAAAACGGATTAATCACTCTTCTAAGGATTCTATCAGCAAGGTTTGCACTTGGTACGGTGTTGATCTAATCAAGACTAACGCTTCACGCTTTTAATTTCACTCAACAAAATAACATATTAAATGTGATTCCATTTCTTCTATGTTAAAATACATAGTTCAAAAGTACACCTTTAAAAAATAACTGAACGTCACATACCATTGTATCAAAATATTTAAGTCTACTTCAGGCATGTTACGTAAGTGTCTTTAAAGTGTTTGAATTTAATTTAATATTAATAATTAATTTACTTCATTTGTTTAAGTTACATTAGATGTCCCAATTCGTAATATACATTATACATATAGTTGATATAACCTCACTAACATGCACGTAACGAAGGGTCTAAAGAAATCGATCTTAACATATTGAGGAAGGTCCCAATTTGTAGGTAGCTCTAAATCATTCGGTAAAAGCGCCGCCGATCTAAATCGATTGAGCCAAATTATAATCTCGACACTATCGAGTCAGCGTTAAACTGATCGTATTAAACAAGCAATCATTAATCATATTACGATATTACATATTAGACAGGGTTAAGGATATTACTTTAAACGAATTGCGAAGATGAGAAATATTTCAAAATTTCATCAAAACATAAAAAGTTGCTGAGAAATTTAAACAATACTTCTTGATTTCTAAAGACCTGGATTTTTGCTATTTTAAATGCAGACACACTAAATTATCATCATAGCTGGATATTTCCCATACGCTATTTGGCGAAATATTTTTCTAAGTCAAACAATAATCTACTGTTGAATGATTTTCGGGCGATCTTGCATCATTTTAAGTCCTCATCCTGGCTTGTCCTCAATATCGCAACTCTTTGTAATAACAAATTACCGTTTGTTTTGAAAAGTCATCGAATAATGCTCATAAGTAATCTATCTCTTGCGTCTTTCTTTACGACGATGTATCTCTAAAAAAAACGATCTCGGTTACGTAGAAAATAAGGGAGAAAAGGTTGTGTATCACCGTGGCTTAGACTTGCGGCTGTGATGTAGCGGATTAGTTTTTATTAAAAAGCACCCCTGACCTGACTTACACCATATGTTGAGGTCGTTATCAAAACGAAATTTTGCTTGTACTGAATTTCTTGTAAAGGTGTTTTTAAACTTGGTTTGGTAACAAATTTATTTCTTAACACGAACTGAAATCTATAATACATGTAACTTAGCGTTAATTTCAAAGCAGGTTCCCAATAAGCCACTTTTTCTTCTCAAATCTTCTATAATCAATAGCCACGAATCAGGAATTAGCTTCATTAGAATTAAGAATAGATTAATTTTCTTCCAATCTACATAATTCTTACTCAAAATAAACTTCCGATAACACGAACAATGCCCTCCAATAAATCATTGCTTCATTAAAATGCACCGTTAATACGCAAAAAATTAGGTCGAAGAGCGAACTATTTTTATCTCGTCCACATCAAAACCCCATTACCGGCGGTGCCTTGCCAAACGACAGACATAATGACCTGCGATTTGTGCTGACACCATGTTGCTATAAATATTGTACGAATTAACGGACCTCCTGTCGACCACCTGGCACCTGCCCTAATAGTTCAGTCCATATGTTCTGATACTATGGAATTCGCTCGTATCCACCAACCGTGAAATACCATTACGCAGCGATCAAACAATTCGGCCGACTTATGTTATAATTGCCCCATTATTTATTCAATACTAGAAGTCATATTTAGTTATTAACATAGTCAATAGTATCGACGTGATGAAGACATTTCTGACTTCTAAAATAAATAGGTATACGCGTGGTATGCAATAAGTCTCGTACCTACACCTTAACCTTAACCCGGAAAACAACAACATAATTTAATAACACATCGAGTTGAAAATAACCTTAATATAATTTCGTATATTCCTACTTAAGAGATAGTTAAGTTACCTAAATAGTAAAAAGATACGAAACAAACATCTGTAAAGGTTTACGATAAATAACTACAACTAAAATAATGCGTAACAGATGTTGTTCTAAACTAACAATAGGCAATAAATCCATTTTATTTGTCTTACCTTTATTTCCAGATTAGCACATCTGGTGCAATTGTTTGCTAATTATCACTTTCTTCACTAAGAAATAGGTTGAATAGTATTTCCTTGTACATATAAATCTATTATTATGGCTCTTAATTAAACGCAGAAATGAAGAATATAATTATTAATTTATGAATTTATCAACCACTCTTATAAAAGCAAAAGTAACAGAATCATAAATAAATTCTTATTTTTTTGTTTTAGATAACACGTAGTAATGCACTGACAATCACGACTAATTATATTATTATTGGAATGTGAAATAAAAAAACACGTTAACGTAATGTACGTACTACGTTACGTACATTAGACAAAATTTAAATCAAAATTCAAATGACAGTTAGTAATTAAGTTCCACAGATTACCTATAGAATAATTTCTTACGTCACAGTAGACGCAATCACCTACGGGAAAATATTAAATAAAAAAAAATTAAATCGGTACCACTTTCATTACTATGTGGATGCTATACACTTAGAAATATAATATTACTTTTATATATTAAAAAAATAGGTATTAGTCGTATTTCAATATTTAATCAAATATTGCATTTGTACACAAATATTATTGTTTTGAGAACAAAGCCTTTCGTACAAAATAATAAGGTTTTGTATGCAAAGGCCTATTTTTTACTATTGAATACCGTAACAGCGACCCTCGGAAACGGAACCACCCTCTCAAATGCTATGTCGTAGCGCCAATCGAACCCCTGAGCCACAAAAAATCCACCGGACACGGGCGGAATGAAACTTGACGGCTCAAACGTCATTTCAATAATCAGTCTGCGCCAGGCGTTTGTGGAGAGAGGTAGTGTCGCTCTTTACCATAAACGGCCTGTAACAATCGCGTGTTCAATGCCGAGTGAGAGAAATAAACAAATTTAATTACTAATAATAAATGAATACGTATACTACCTCATATTTAGAAACGGTGAAGTTCCAATATTCGTGGTCAATAAAACATTTAAAGGGAACCGAATTCAATTTGTGACATTTTTAACAAGTCGAACAAAAATGGGTAAGTTTAAAATTATATTTTATCTAAATTCAGTTTATATCTCGGTTGAAATTAATAATTTTTTCTTCGTTAACAATTCAACCTACTTCAGTTTACAAACACTTTTTAAATTGTTACAAAGTTGACGTAAAAACATATAGATTTGTAATGATCTGTAAATTGGTCAAAGTCGAGAATTTTCCAGTAAAAACTTTTAGTAAGCAAACGATAATTTTCTCGTAAAAATAATGTTGCTAACTGGAAAAATATTTTTTTAAGAAAATTTTAGAATTGTTTTAATTTTAATCTGTCACACCTTATTAACTGTCACGTAAAGTGACTGTAGACTATGCCTTACAAAGACATACCAGTTTTGATATTTTTAAGCAAAAATTATAAATAAACTTATTCAACGATTTATTTTTGTAATTTTGTTTAAAAATTCTCAACATGCTATTATTTACATTAGAATTGTAACTCAAATATAAAAGAACGGTTATGAAAAATTGGTTTCTAAAATTGTAGTACCTAAGTACGTTATCAGAGTTGTGCGAATTTTCTTTTATAATATACCTATTTGTATTTTGTAAAGACGGACTTTTTTTTAAACATACATACATATACGCACATATGTAAAAGTTTTCTTAGAAATTTTTCAATAAAACATAATATACATTTAGAAGTAAAATAAATTATATTTTATGGGCTTATTTAATTAATTAGCAACGTTTTTATTAACAATCTTAGAGAAGCCAAATTATAATTTTATTACACAAATTCTAAAATTATTGGCTTCACAGAGTAATTTATAGTTCATTCAATACAAGCATTGTATCCAAAAAGTTGGTAATTAACTTTAATTATTAAAACTTTGTAATCTTGCATACATAGCAGCTTTCACGGCATTGTAATAATGTGGAGAGACTAGAAAAGATTAGAACATAATGGCAGGGAGATGGTGGTACGTGGGAATTCTCCCAGAGTTCACGTAACATAAAACATTAATTTGCCGCTCCAAATGTTAGAATAATATAAAATGTATGCATACGATTAAGATTTAAGACCACTATTACCTTTTTTCAAGTGATAAAGATAAAATTTAATGTGGAAAGAACGCGAAAATAATTTACTCTTTATAATTATAATGTCTAGTCTTAAATAATTATAAAATCAATTTATTATATCATTATAATTATGGTAAATAAACTTGTAAACTAAAAAGATGAATTAATAATAATCGTCACTAACATGTTTAAACAACAGCACGTTGTGTCCTACGAAATGCATTATAATAGGAAATTAAAAAATATACATAAAATAGAAAAAAGGGCCATTTCAATCGATTATGACATGCGTTAGTTGAATAATTATATGCATAATGGCTATGGCTATTGGCTATCGTATCGCGTAGGCTCGCGGCTCGCGCGCACGTTTGATGGGCAATAGCAATAGTGCCTAGTTAGTGGTTCCGGATACATATCGGACGTGTCGGATGTCTGCGTGAGTCACGCGGCGCCCACGTCGCCCGCGCCCACTGGCGCCCGGCCCGTGCAACTGCGAAAACTTTATGGGCTTATTAAACCATTCATTTATCTCATAAATATTCTAAGCTCGTCAATTAAGTCAAATTTTCGATCGACTAAGTTGCTTCTTTCATTTATTAATAGAAAAGCTAACATTTTAAACGGTGCGTATAAAAATATTTTTAATTACATATTATAATATCTTACATATTGTCAAGAAGTTAAAGTATGTTAATGACTGCGCGACCACTAAGCATCGGTTTAATTATACATTGTGTGAACAGGCGAAATTATAGCAGCGATACTCATCCATACAATTTAAATTAGAAACCATTACATTCACAAGCTGAGGCTGTCTCCGTTTGTTTTAGTCGTTTATTGTAGTTGCTGGGACAGATTTAGCTGACGTCTGCCCGGCGTCTAGGCTATTTGAGATTTGGCATTGGCAATTTCGCCGTCTCGTGGGAAACAGAGTTGAACGACTGCGGAGACAATGGTCGTCCGTACTGATGGATCGCGAGCAGTCAACGACAGTTTGCCTACCACCGCCCACCCGCGAACTAATCGTTAGCATACCATAACATTGCCCCATAACTTAACGGTATAAAAAGTGGGTGACTAAAACTTAATAAAACCGCAGTTTACATGATCACTTTGATTGTAACGTCAATTAAAAGTTTATGTTAACTGACGGAAAACATGGCGTTTTATACCTATTTATATTCAGTTTTCCTTTAATAATTACTAGAATAATATAATAAAATAAATACTATAGAATTATATTCACTAAACACATAAAATACGAGTAAACAATCAAATATTAATAATTATTAGTAGATAGCGTTTCAATTTCATCATTTACTAAATTTTCTTTTAAGAACATAAGTTAAACTGTAGAACACGAACAGCTCCAAACTATACACGCAATAAAATTATTAAGCTCTTAATATATTTTTATTACATTGAACTACATTTTGTAATAATAAGCGTTAGGTCTTTCAGGGTCGTCGGCTTTGTAAAAATCTATATTACTTCAAAGCTACCGTCATAACATTGCGCATAAAGTCTAGTGGCTAAAACTAGCAGACCTAGGTATTGTAGTGACCACATCGATGGCGGGGTGTCGCGGTCGATACTGGCAGGAGGCCAGCCGACTACCCATTAATCCACCCTCACACAGACTTCACTGTTTTGATGCCAATTCCGCTAAAACAATCTCGCAGTGTCGCTATTACAAGTTCAAGGATTGCTTTGATTTGAACCGTTTTGATTAGATTGGTAAAAATAAAGCTTAAAGAAACCTTTTACGTTTTCCTATTAACATCAAGGACTGCAACTCCTGCAATTATCTGCCCGTTTGTCGCCTAATATGTAAAAAAATATATAGCAACGTCATCAAGTACTAAGACGTTTCAATCCTTAAAAGCAAACAAAATGTTAACATTTACATCATGAGACGCATTAGAATCTAATCACAAAAATACAATATTGTTAATTTTACTATCCGCGCTGAAAGACATATTTTCTAGATTTATTATGTTTTAATTGCAGAAAACAGAATTGAAATTGTTAATTTATCTATACATTGAAAACTGCGTAAAGGCTGTGGCGTTACTACGAATTGTATACCGCATTTGTTTACGTAACTCCTTACAGGGATTGAATAAAGCCCTATATTTTAGCTGAATAAAACCAGTAACAAATATCGTTGTCATAACAGATACAAAATAGCATTAAACGACCACTGTATTAATAGTAATAACATATGTTTTTATTAAAAACTCAATCCTGATTTTTATATCGATTTTCCTTTAACCTACCCTTTTTTCCTAGCACTTCAAGGAATATTTTAATAAAGGATCGTAATCGTTTTTGCTCTTATCGAGTATGTAATTCACGTCGCAATACTTTTTTTGGATCTGAGACTATTAAAATATGTTTGTTTGCAGATGAGCGGCAAGCGAACCAGGAGCTATAGATGCGCCGTGCACCAGAGGGACCGAGAGGTCAGCTCCGAAAACGATTTTCACTTACTTGTAGAAGACCCTACACTATTTGCAAGGTCAGTACTCAATTTAATGATAAAGTCGGAAAAAATGAACATTAAAATCTATAATCAAATGGTTATTATAATGGTTTAAAAGACAAAGTTTAATATTTAAAAAATGACGAATACACGGTAAATTTGTTAAGAAGTTAAATGCCATAGACTATCAGAATTACTTCTGTCGTTAAAAATATTTATTATTACATAACAAGTATGAATTTACCAAGTTCAACACCCACCTTACCACCCACAAATATAAATTAATAGACCTAACTCCAAACTCCTACATATAACCTAAATAAGGTACATATAAAATATTTTATTACTCAAATAAAAATCTTGTAACACAGAAGCAATTAACGAACTGTCATTAACAGATCATAGATAATAAAAGATCTCTTATTTAAAAATGTAGGCACCAAAAAGTTTTTAATCACTTAAACTGTTACGTCAAAGATGACCTATAAATACTAATACGTGTCAAAACAAATCCCATTATACTCGTATACAATGTCGGGACCGTAAAATTTCAGTGAAATGTTCTAATTCAAAAACTTTTAGGATACCTACATTCAAAATTTCTAGTGTTACAATTTCATATAAATCGAACGATATTGAAAGATATCGCCAAAATTTTTATGTTCGTATGTCGTGCCACGGTGACATGCGGTGTGCAATAAAAACGGTTGATCAATTGCTCTAATACTTCTATAGCAGTTAAGACTAACGTGAAAGTATACAATTACGGTGATTTGTTACACGCATAGTTACCGTACACTGGGAAAGTAAATATAATCCTATATCCATCAGTTATAGATATGTTTAATGTAGCTTATTTAAAAAGTACCAATATCCAACTCATTAGATTAGAAAATAATATACATTTGCATTTAGTTTCAGCAAAATCTATTGACTAGTTTTCTTGAGTAGTTCCATTTCCGGGGCTACGCCGAGATATAAAGTATCCTATGTCTCTTAATCCGGAGTCTATAACTATCTGCATGTTAATCTTTGACCCAATTCAATCAGTAGTTTTTGCATGATAGCTCGTCAAACATCCTCGCAAACTTTCGGCTTTATAATATTAGTAGTATACAATATCTTTAAAAGGTTTTTCAAATCTATATCTACCCAAATCGAGCTTATTTTTTCAGCCATGTAAGTGTAGGACTTCCTAACTCGGGCTTACTCTGAAATAGGCTACTACAGTATACTACCACGTAGAACACTAAATAAATGCATTCGTGAAATTGATCTACTAAATGCACGTTGGAAATTTTTTTGTCTTCTTTTTAAAACGTTTATTATTAATACCTTTTAGTGTTAATATGTTAAATATTAAATATTTTTGTCTTAATATTGATTGTAATTTCGAATATGTTTATACTTTTGTAATTTACATCTAGATAACAGTTGCTTAGAAATAATGTGCAAAAATTTTAAAGAATATCGTCAATAAGTTTTTTCTTATGTTATAGTGAACACAGCTATATAATTGTCGTGATTACAGGATGGTGCACTTAGTAGCAATGGAGGTTCTCCCCGAAGAGCGAGATCGCAAGTACTACCAGGAAAGGTATACTTGCTGTCCGCCGCCGCTCTTCATCATCTGCGTCACGCTCTTAGAGGTGAGTTCTTCTTAATTAATTAGTCATAGTTAAGGTCGCGGCACGGATGTTTAGCGCTGGACGAGAATAGCTGCGCATCGGTAGAATCGCGCTCGTAATTGACGTATTGGTGCGAGAAAGACAACACGACTGGGACAACCAATCAACGCTCGCGCACCC
>DWAJ01003961.1:0-13777 GCA_018238005.1 Eurema mandarina
GAGGTTGGCGGGCGCGGGCGGGAAGGGCGCGCGCACGAGCAGCGAGCGCACGTGCCAGTACACGGCCGCCAGCCGCCGCCCGCGCCGCCACGCCACCAGCGCCAGCTGCACGGTAACACGACAATATAAGACGACTTTTTTTTTTTCTTTCAATGTCAAAAATATCTTTTATCTTCCTTCATTCATATATCGAGAACCCTCGCAAGTACTAAGTAGTAAGTAGTGTTTTCGCTAGACGCGTGCAATTACATGAAAGATAATTAACAAATGTTTTTCTTTAATTTGACATTGATGGAAATGTCACACTATGGTCTGCTATTGATAAACTAGGACAATACACCTAATGTTTAACGTAGATGTATTTGTGCAGTGTTTAAGATAAAACAGCCGCAGACCCACAAAATGTTAATAAGGGCAAAAGTTGGGTATGTCCATGTCTCCACTTCCTCTCCTGCTCGATTATAAAACATTATATATCTTTTTTCTTAGTTTACCCATATTTATGCCTAAAATATATATTCCACTACATCTACCAGGATAGCATAAATTCTGTAGATACTAATTATATTAAACCTAACCTGGTTGTACGGCTGACCAGAGTGCGCGGACACAGCTAGAGCGTGTCTATAGAACGTGTGAGCCACCTTCAGCTGCTGTCGGTAGCGGGCCAGGTCTCCCAGGTGTACCAGGCAATGCTGGCAAGCGTAGCGGGCTGCAGCCACACCGGCTGAGGTGTTCATGGTCATACCACCCGTGCTGGCCTCCCATCCTTCTACTGCTCCTACCAGAGAGGCACGGCGTCTGTCGAGATGGCATTGTTATTTTTTCATTGGGAACATATTGTTAAGAAATCATTTTAGAACTGTTTAACGTACATTTGATTGATTAATACATTGATAATAATAATAATAATCATTAATTTTTTCTTCACAAAGGTAACATAAGTTACCTTTGTGAAGAACACACACACATTAACAGAAATCACATATTAACAATAAAATACCTTTGTAAGAGACTGAAGTCTACTAGTATACTAGGAAAAAACCTGTGTTACGGAACTCCAGGCTCCCACCTAAGACTATGAACATTTATTTTTTCATAAAAGAATAGGTTTTGTGATGATGAATAGAATGGGAAGGAGTAGATTACAAACAATTTAAACGATTTTAGATGTACACTCTGTTCTTGAAGCATGACATGTCCGCTTAACAATAAAAAGTTTTAATTAAATTTCACATTAAATGATTACTTACCGAAATGGCAAATCTAGTTTGTATGTGGTACAAATCTGATGCAGTAAGCATAGGTAGGATCCAGCTGCCATTTGTAGAACCCACGATAGCATAGCCTGGGCCTCACTGCGTTGAGCATTCTGTCGGTAAACCAAGTATATGAAGCAATTACTACTAAATATACCTTTTACTTATTTTCGTAGGAAAGACTTCTCAAGACAATGAATGACTGTTAAAATTTTGGCTTAACAGCCAGTCAGTGATTTTAGTGGTTGAGAATTAAACGGAAGTTACCAGTTGAATAGTGATTTTACTGGCTTAAGTATGTGCCAACATGAGGTGTATTATTATAAACAATATAATTAAATAAAGCTGTATGATAATAAAGCAGTACTGTAAAGAATTGAGAATGATGTGAAATTATAAACTGCTAGAAAATCATTACAAATATTTTTATCTGTGTCATTATATTTTTATGGTAAAACTAATCATTAGAGATGGAAAAAATTTGTCATTAATAAAAGTTTGTTAGAAAATCTAATCGCCTTATATTCTTTTATTCCTTATTACACGAAGCATCTCAACTTTATATAATAGCTGTCACTTTTATATAAAATATACAAACCTTTCTATCCTTAGCGATGGCCTGCAGGGCCTCAATCTGTTGCTTAAATCCAACATTCCAGAGATCTTGCTCTACTTTTTTTTCAAGCGCATAATCAAGGTCTAACGTCAACACTTTATGATATGCCTACAACAAAAAACCCTCTTTATTAACTGCGCTACAGATTTTACTAACCAATTTTAGATAGGTTATAAGCAATTCACAAATGCTAGTTCTATTGTAGTTGAAGTCTGAACTCATGTTCCAATTATTAAATAGGTAGACCAATAAACAACCTTTTGTAACTGCTGTTGAGTGACCCAAAGGCTTCGGTCTTGAAGCATAGAAGTTCCACTATTACATTTTAAGACTTTTTCTTTCAATTCTTCAGCTTCCCTGAAATAATGACTCATTGTTTTTATTTTCTTAATAAATAAAAGGAAATTTATATAAAGAATTAGGTAATTATGTGATTATTTTATTGAGAAGTAGGTAACGTATCTGAATATACTTTCAAGTTTAAAATATTCTTAAAAATCCATAAAGGAGTATTCATCATAGAACTGTTCCAAAACAATCAACCAACCTTAAAACTTGAGCGGCAGCGTTTAAAACCATTTTGAAATGAGGCTTTGCGCCTCAGTATTTGTCATAGCATTTGGATTCAAATCTTTAATTAGATTCTACACTAGCCTAAAGCAAAGAAATTTTCTAAAAACAATAATCCATGTACAATTAAATAAAATTCTTCATTCTAATGTCATTTGCCAATTTTTGACATAAAAAACAATTGACATATGATTTTGATAGTTTGATTTTTTATTGATTCTAATAGTAAACTTTTTGATGCCTAACATTTCTTAGGGGGTCCACGTCATTATAAAATATCATTTATCTTTAGATGACCAGTTTTGGTTTCTAAGTTTGATAGGATTATTAAGAATTTATGATAATTATATATTATGTTTATAGGAGCGATATTGTGTGTACTATCTATTTAATAAGAAGTAAAAGCAATTTTATATTTTTAACCTATGATTCAACCAATTAATTGGGAATGTTCAATTTCAATGATAATTTATACGTCGTTAAAACGGTATTTAGTAAGCTCTAGTGCATGTCAAATCAAAATTGGTTGAACTTGAACAGAGATTGGAGTAGCCAATGAATAATTTAAAAGGGTGCTTTTGTAGCAATTTAGTACATTTTACTGACATTATAAATTTGAGTAAATACCTTGCTATAAATTATAAACAGACATTTTGAGAGATCTGGTGCTTGGGAGTAAAAAATAGATTTACAAAAAAAATTATATATATATTTATTTTTCCTTACATTTAATTTATTTAATATTTTTGATTTTATCATTGAAAGTACTAAATTTGATCACAGCTTCAAGTATCTTAATATAAACTTAAGCAACTAAATATTTACACAGTTCTCTGACAAGCGCTGCATTATTAATCTCATCAAAAATACTATTATTAAGAGTTGATATATTATTCTTTATGAAAATAAGAGAGGCTGTCTTTAAAGCTTGAGAATTGTATGAATCGGCAACTGCTAACATCTCCAAGGCATTTTCGATTGACAGTTGCTGTATTAAAGCATGTTCAGAGAGCTCTCGCAAGCCTTCAAGATTGTAACGATCAGCTAGGATCAACATGCTGAAAAAATTTATATTTTCGATATCTTTTAATGTTCCTGTATATATGAAGGTTAAAAGGTGTTTCAAATCATCTGTATTGACATCTATTAGTTTAACAAAGTTGTTTTTAGCTTCAGCTGTGTCTTCTTTTAACATAGCCCGGAATACCTCACTGTTTGCTGTGAGTAATAGTTTGTGAACTGGAAACTTTGTACCATCTTCAGACTCTATCGTAAAGTCTGCCCCAATAGGATCATCTAGTAACAAACCAAAGTCAAGAGGTTCGCCAGTATCCTCTGTGCTGTTCTGATTGTCATCCTTACCATTTGTAAATGATATTGGTATATATACTTGCTTTTCTTTTAGAAGTTCCACTTCACAGCTATTAAAACTGTATGTTGTTAAATATGTCACTGCTGACTCAAATAAATTCTCGAATTCGAATTTCTTCAAAGTAGATGGTAAAAATGCTATATCCTTCGCTTTATGGAACGTGAAAAAATTTGAGTTACTTATTTGCACAGTGACAGACCCTTCATGTTTGTTTGTGATGAAGATGTGGGCGAGATGCAAGTCCGCTACCCTCTCCGTTTTAAAGAGAAACCAGTAGTCGGCAACCTCCTGATTATAAGTACCACCAATATCATAAAAGTTGGGTCGATGAAATTTTTCGTATATTGCATCGAGACATAAGTATTTTGCTTCTTTGGTTTGACAAGGCTGGTGGCCGTGGATCACGAAATTGTCCTGTAATCAAATATTACACAAAAATTAATAAATAAATCGAACACGTATCTACAAATAAGATCGTGTTAATTTTCTCTTTTAAATTTACTTACCATGACAAATTCCATTTTATTATCCGCCATTATAAGTTTAATGATGATATTTCAACACTTATTAGACCTTAAAATAAGAATTTAACTGATGCTAATAACGGGAACAACCTACTATAGTATTATCCTCATATGACTCACTGGAAATGATGGCAACGATAACAAATTATAAACATTGAACGAGTTTTGATTAACTTATTAACTACACTTTAAAATAAAACAAGAATTCTTATCTGTGGACTGTGTACTGAAAAACAATTCGACAATGGTTGGTAATTGCTAATTGGAAAATATATTTTTCTCCGATCTAAAAAACAATACGTTTATCAATATTTTGACTTTTTCTGAGATGTCAGATGACAATTATGACATTGACATACCCAGATAACAAAGCTACCTCCCCAAAAAGTCCTTTTTAGTTAAATAATAATATGGCAAATAACTACTTAAAATAAGCATTTCCCTCTTTTTTTGTTACCTACTTAGGCTTATGATATCAATATTCCCTAGTTCTTCATAGCTTTGTGATCTCACAAATGATTTTAAATATAAAATGATTGCCACAGCCCCAAAATTGAGATCTTGTTTTTTTACAATAGAACATTAGTAATGAATAGTGGTAATAAGGATGAGAAGACTTTTTAAAGAGTTGACTAAGTAATGCTTGTCATTAAGTAAATTAAAATGCAATAAATTTGAAAAATATTTTTATTATGGCATAAAATATACACAAATTTAACAGTAGGTACATACTTTAGTTAACTTACAAAATCTTAATTATATATTTTCTTATTTATACACAACTTTCAAAATATAAATGTTCAAACAATTTTTTTGTGAGTGCTATATCATCGAGATTCTTCCAAGCATCACTCTGTAGTACTTGCCTATTTTCCTTAATAAATTTAAAAACTCTATTTTCTACATCTTTCAGATTATATTTTTGTGATAATTTGGCAATGTCTAAGACATTATCTACATTAATTTGTTCTTTGATAGCTTGTTCGACTATCACATATAGTTTGGTCAGTTTGAATTTCATGGCTAGTTCCAGCAACATGACTTTATCCCGATTCATTATTTGCCTAACTTTACCTAAGTATAAGTACTCAATAAGTACTTCTGCATCTTCATCATTAATATCAAGTTCCAAAATATTTTTATCTGAATTCTTTATCATTTCTTTTAATTCCGAGCTACGAGTGCATATAACAATTTTATGTACATCATATTTTCTATTGCTTTTAGTAACAAATGTGTAATCAGTTTTCTCCTTCTTAATTAAGCTATAGATATTGTGCTGAGCCTGTACTCTATCAACAATAATATTGTTAAGTTTTACCCCAGAATGCATTTGAATTCTAATTGGTATAACAAGAATCCTCTTTTTCAGTAAATCATTGCTTTTGTTGAACACAAATGTCTTTATATAATGGCTTTCATTACTTTTAGATGCTTTAAGAGTTTTCCAAGTCAGTTCTTCAGGGAGAAAGGCGTATTCTTCATGATTGGCTTCCGTTTTGAGTTCATTAGAATTGCTTATACCTAATGAAACAAATCCAACATTTCTCTGACAGACAAATAAGTTTAATAAGTAATTGTTGCCAGGGCATAACCAGGTGGTCATGTAGAACCACAGATCTGGCTTGTTGTCAGAGTATGTTCCACCAAGGTCGTATTCGTCTGAATTTAGAAATTTATAAGGCAAATCAAACAGACATATATTTTCAGCATATTTTGACTGACACTCTTGAATACAACATATACTAGAACTGCGGAACTGGAAAGAAAAAAAATATTTTAAAAATTATAATAATTAAACTGTAATTTTTTTCTAATATTTTATTAGTTTTAATTTTTTATCTCATATACAAGACAAGACGAGACAATTAAGTAAATAATAATAACTTTTACATACTTCTATACGTTTTTTGCTGTCAAGTAATTTGCGTTCATCAAGATCGTTGGTAACCATTTCCATATCACCGGCCATTTTTGTTATTCCTAAAAAACCCAAGAACAGCATATTGTATATGAGTCATCCTTGCATCATGTTTGATAACTAAATACACGTCTATATAATTACGAGTTTTCATTAAATTTAATACCAACTATATCAATAACTACCTTCTCGGGTAAAATAAATACCTAGTAGATATTTAATTAATTTAAAACCTTATTGAAAATCTACTTTATTATACTGCAATCGGTGGAATTAATATATGTAATCTAAAGATTTAAAGTATACGTTTATACTTTTCTTAATCTAAGTTGAAAATAAGTAACTACTTGCCGTAACACCAGACAAAAATCAGTTAATTGAAGAATTCAGAAACAACAAGAAGTAAGATCCAATCACCAATGCAAAGAGTAGGAGACAGGAGTACTATAAAATAAAGTTATAACTTCTATAAAACATTTAACTGATTATTTTATTTTAATCATTCTCAACTGACAAGTGACAGGTGACGTAACAGATTATAGAATGAATTGATGTGTTAAAATACATAAGTCCAGATTTATTTAAAAAAACTAGGTAGGTAATACTTAAAAATCAGTAAATAAAGCTCTTAAGTTTAAAAGAAACTGTGTTGTGATCCAAGGGCTCATGACCCTCTTGGCTATTTCTACGATTTCGGTGGACCACTAATTGATCATACTGATTTTTAACCGACTTCAAAAAAGGGGGACGGTTTCTCAATTCGACCGTAAGTTTTTTATTGATATATTATTCTGTCATTAACTAAAAAACCTACTTTTTGTATGTATGTATTGCAAAATTAAATTATGTTTTTGACTTGACCACGACTATGCGCCAAAGCTGGATCCAGCAAGCTTAGGCGTCGGATTCGACGGACGGATTCGAACAGGAAGCGAAGGAAGAACTTCGCTTTCTATTTGAATCGATATTGTATGCCTTCTCAATATATTATATACGGTGTACAGTTTCAATTAATCCTTTACCTAAAAAAAATCTTTTTGATTATTTTTTTATTCTCTAGTCTATATATGAATGATTTAATACAATCAAAATTATAATGTAAAACCAATGACTCCGTTGATTCTAATATTGTATAAATAAAATTGCTCATCACAATTTATCTGCACCTACAAAAATAATATTTTGCAATAATAACTAAACGATGATAAGAAACAAATGTCAGTCGCTTACGGCTTAATGCTCATCACGATTTAACAGCACCTACAAAAATAATTAGCAATAATAATTAAACGCTGGTAAATTATCGCTTAATGATTATCACTATTTAACAGCACCTACAAAAAATATTAGCAATTATAAATAACCGCTGATAAATTAATAATATCAGTCATTTAATACTCATCACAATTTGATAGCACCTACAAAAATAATTAGCAATAATAACTAAACGCTGATAAATTATGTCAGTCGTTTATTAATGCTCATCACAATTTATCAGGACCTAGTGCCACATACAAAAAAAAATAGCAATAATAACTAAACGCTGATAAGATATAAATGTCAGTCGTTTTTCAGAGTTAATTCAGTTACCTCATCCCATTTTCGCATTTTGCCGCTGGTTACTGCAACGTTTTCAAGGACAGTTTTCAGTTGGCTGGTGGCAGTCGGCCACGTCGCACGATGCACGAGCTATGACGGCACAACGCGATCGCCGTGGCGACGACAATGTCGAATTGTTACCGCTGAAATCGATGTTAGTGAATAATAATTACAGAGAAGATGAAGTGTACTACCCTCCCACGCCAGCTATCAACAATAATCCGTCGAGTTCCAATCTATACGACTATACCCTTTTGTCAAAACGTACGCCGGCTTCTAAAAGGTATGCTCTTTATTTTTTTGCTACGGTTCAATGTTCATATTATTATTCTTAAATTAAAAGACGAAACCTAACTCAAAGGATTTTAATTAAAGTCCTTAATACGAACCAAAAAAATAAATATTTTCATTATGACTATCAAACCTACACAATAATATATTTTTGTTATCAGCTACCTGTATTGCATTGGTTCTATAAAATATCTCGACAATTGTTAAATAATTACGATTTGCCAAATAGTAATGTGGCGAAATTTTTGTCTTTGAAAGTAAAAGTAGGTATAAGAAAAAAAATAACAGTAAAAAATATTAGAAATTGAACAAGAAAGGTTTAATGTACCTAGTTCAAATTAGTTACGCGTTACTAGTTACTAGGTAAAACATTATTTAAAGCAGTAACTAATAAAAATCATATTATTATATTAGGACGTCTAAAGACTGTAATTCTCGACTTCTTATTTCAAAGAAACTGGATAGTGGATAGCGCTTGACCACAACTCATCTGAAGTTGTGGTCTAAGATAGAGATCTTTTGAAGATCCCGACTGAGATTTTAGTCAATGTTTTGATTATTTTAGGTTCTATGAAGTTGAGAACTATACGTACCTATACGTAGGTAATAAGTATATCTAATTTATTAATTTTTATTATGTAAAGAGGGTCGCGTGAAGTTCGAACTTATGAACATTCATAAAGCCAGGCCTCTAGGGAATGCGTTAGTTGCAGAAGAAATAAGGAAAAAAATATTGCTATAAAGAAGGGTTACATAAAAGAATATATAACATAATGTACATATTCTGAGAGTTAGATTGACAACGGTCATTCTGTAAATAATAGCTACAGATAATGAAAGACATTTCAATTAAGATTTTGGTTTTAATTTTTTATTTTTAATTTTAATAATCAGATTAAGCGATTTCTATACGTGAATTTATTAAACAACTTATCTACCATAGGCTTCTATCTCGCAATGCCCAAACGTCGCCTATGCCCCTCCTGACACTATGTGGCGCTCCACCACCATCTCGAAAGAGGGAAGAGTTGACAGCCTTAGCCAATCTGAAGAAGAAAGTCGCTCCAGCGCTTTTACAGCAGGAAAGGTATTTCTTTATTTATTATCTGGCCCAATGCGTCGTTCGTTCGTTCAATCGTTCACGCTGTACCTATTCTAACAGAAACCATAAACTAACATTTTTTTGCTTGTTGCTTTTGAGCCAACCTCGAACTTCATTATAAAAAAAAAATATTTTGTAGCCTAATTCGGCTCATCTATTATGCGCTAACTAACACAAAACTGGCAACAATCTTACTATTAGTAAGAACTTCTTAATTAAGCTTCAAAAATAATTGCCATAACAAAAAATGTGATTTCCTTTTAATTCGTCGTGCTTTACACACGAAACAACAAAATGAGTAGGTAATAAAGATTTTTATCCCCAAGCAAAGCATGTAATTATTAACTCGAAATTAATTATATCGGACCAATTATCACAATGTAAAGGGAATATAAATCAGTATGAACGATTAGCTGCTAACCGACCTTGGTATAATACGACTATAGGATTTCTGCACGCGCTACCGTTTTCCGTTGTAATTTACTGGGGAACTTTGTTGACACGATAAGATGATAGACGCTGTAATTATTGAAATATTGCTATGAAGTTGTATCCAAGAAGCAATAAGGTTGTCGTATAAGTATAACACACACACACACACACACACACACATACACACACACTCTCTCACACACACACACACACACACAAAGATTTGTCTTTTACACTTACCTACACACAAATCTTTGTGTGTGTTTCTACGTGCGTGCATGCAGTGTCACTGTGTGCGTGTGTCAAATCAAAGATATAAATAAAAGTTTCTAAAATTACTGTCTCACTTTCCAATGATGATTATCTTTTTTTGAGGTAACAACTGAATTCCTCTTTCATTACATTTGCATAAATAGTTTAAATACCTTTCTTCGGGGCAACACGAACGAAGCTACTGACTGATTCATTAAATTCTTATTATTATTATTGAACTAGCGACCTGCTCCGGCTTAGCTCGGACATATCATACATAATAATATAAACCTTCCACTTGAATCATTCTATCTATTAAAAATACCGCATGAGAGTAGCTATCTGATAAAAAAATCGCATGAAAATCGGTTACCCAGTTTTAAAGAATTAAGCATACATAGAAAGCGACTTTTTATAGAAACTATACTCTGTAGTGATTACACTTTTAAGTTGGTATGTGCACCTATACAAAACAGACTTGTTGTATAGAGTAAGTTCCATTAATCTTCACTTTGGCTTCATTGTATTTGAGTTTAACCACAGGCCACAGCTAGCCAGTGGTAAGTTAGATATATTATTTATTAAACACAATTTTACTAGCTGTGCAACGCGGTTTTACCCGCATTTATGCATGTAATATACACACAAATCTTCGTCTTGAGTCACGCTATCTATTAAAAAATTTAATGAAAAACGGTTGTGTTTAAATTAAGTTTTAAAGATTTAAGCATACGTAGGGACAGACGGAATAAAAGCGACTTTGTTTTATACTATTAAAAAAATATTTTTTTAATTCAGGAAAACAACAAAAAACAACAACGAACACGACAAAGACAACAATGAAACGGAACAACTCGATAACAGACCGAAATTACTGCAAAAGGTAAGCAAAAGTATAACATAATATATAGGTAGTATAACCCTATATTTAAGGAAAATAATTTTAATGTAAAATGCAGCCGGCAGACAACTCATTTTGACTCGTCGTCGTGTGGTACAAACTGCATTTTTGTATGAAACCAAATGCAGCAGATATTACGCGACCGAAATTTCGCGACTCACATCTCATAAAATTACGCTCGTTTGGCTTCACCCTAAATAAAGCATAATTTGTTCAGTACAGAACTCGTTACAATTTTAATGCTTCTAATTCTTGTAAAAATCTTATACACTATTTCACTTAAACTATTTGAAAAAAGATTTAAACGTATACTTAAAAAAAAAACAATCAATATTAATTGTATCAAACAAGCAAGCAGTTTTTTCTAACATTAATAATATTACCGATCGATTTATTAAATCCGCAGTGGGCGGCTGTCGCTACTAACTTGCAATATTAATCTTTGTTATGACAAACTGAACATTTAGATATGTTATCTGTATCTAGTAAAAACGATTATAAAAAACAAATTCGATTTGCTAGCTGGCAACACTTCTTGTACCATAAAAAAATATATTAATTGTCAAATGATTTCAAAGAAGGAAAACGCTTTGGAGTTTGGATATGATTCTTGTTTTCTATGAGATGTAGCAAATTTTTTATGTAGAGAAATGCTTATCAATACTTGTCTATAAATGAGGCACAATATGCTGTAGATGGGATTAAAAATTTTATTTTTTAATAATAATAGTAATCATTTAGTGTTGAAATCATTTATCGCCTCTAGCACAGCTTAAATCTAACTTGGTTTAAATTTTAAACTAGTCAATTTAAATCTTGTTATTGTAAATAAATAAAAGACTTCAGAAGAGGATAGAATGTTTCCTTCCTCTGAAAGTAAAGGGAGTATCATCGACTAGTCGAACTGAGGCTGTTAGGCCCAAAAGTTCGATGTCGAGAAGTTGTATATATGTCGCAGGCGGATTGTGTAATTTGCTGTATTACATTACGGCTAGCCGTTTTACAAAACAGGGCCGTTTTGCAAAGCGGCGGTTCAACGTTTAGCCGTATTGAATGCGGATAAGTAAAAAACCGCCTAAATGTATTCGTAGGCATATGTTGGTTTTTTAATATATTAGGTTAGGTTAGGTTAGTTATTTATCATTATAAAAAAAACTTATTTACACATCTTTAATAAAAATGAAGCTGAGTAATCAAGTTCTTTTTATAATGATACAAAAATAATGACAATGATCCAAAAATAATAAGAATATAAGAATTTATAATGATACAAAAACTACGCAAGACAATACGGCTAAACGTTGAACCGCCGCTTTGCAAAACGGCCCAGTTTTGTAAAACGGCTAGCCGTAATGTAATACATCGGATTATACAATCCGCCTGCGACATATATACTGTCTCGAAAAAATATTATAAGCGCGATTCAGAACTCAAGAGTTAATAGCATTAATACCTCTATCAATGATCTCAGTACCAAAGAAATTTGAGTCAGATGATAATTATAAACTGTAAGTATTAAACGGACGGCCGCGATCTTTCAATCACTCGTAATTATAATATGTTTACACAATAACACCTACGTCGCGAATCGGTGAACGACCTATACTTTTTTATCCGTTAAGACACGTAGTCATTTATCATTCTATACTTGAGTCAGGGTTGCCACGCGCGAGTTTTAGGAGAAAGTTGGGTTTTAAAATTTTGACTTGAATTTGAAAGAGTTGGTAACTCAATAAGATCATGGCTTTTACAACATTCATATTTTGATTTTTAATGAGTTTATTTATATTGTTTACTAGCTGTGCCCGCGACTTCGCCCGCGTAGAAAAGTGACTTTGGGCATGCAAAGTTGTTTTAAAAAGCCGCACCAACAAACGTTCAGCAAGTTCAACGTGATTCTTTAAATTGCCCTAACTTTTTTATTTATCAACCGATTGACATGAAATAAACACTAAATGTTAAGTGAAGCTTACCAAAATATATCATTGTTAACCCTATCTAGATAAGATAAGCCGTTTCTGAGATTAGCGTGCACAAACAAACAGACAAACAAAAATTCCAAAAATCATTGTTTTGGGTTCTATTGCGTTAATAAAGATCTCCTGTAAATTTTTTTCTTATACATCTTCCATGTACAGACAGCGACTCGTTACGTTTTTATTATATGTATAGATGTATAGAAGAGTGTCAAACACAAAGTGAATTTCTTTGAAAATTATTTTGAAAAAATAATTTTACACTCCATTTGCGAGAACACGTAATTTGGTTTTCGGTTCCTTAATCCCATTCTTTTAATCTCAATCAAGTAATTTTCAAATTAAAGCTGTCGAAACAATCGCGAAGCTTTTAGCTTAGTGATTGTCGACGACAGACAGACGTAAGCTATTTTGTTTTATACTATGTAATGAAGATAGTATTCATTTTTCGTCCTTCAATTTTTCTACAAACAATTAAAAAATGAAACCAAAATAACTTTCGATTGATAGCCCTACTGTTAGCTAGTAATGCACATCTCTACAAATGACCTCTATCACGGTGCAATAAAGCCGAAATTCAATACCGATACGTCATACAATCATTGATAATACTCGTTCATTCATTCAAATATACCTGATTGAATCATACTAAAATCGACTCTATTACAAAGGCTTAAGGTATAAAGTTCCAATTGTAGAGATAAGACTCTTCTACGAAGTTAAGTTAAGCACGAATACTTTGTTGCGTAATATGATTTTTTTTTTATTTAATTAAATAGATCTTACTAGTTCACGTTTCGCAGTCATGCCTGCGTATATTTTGTTCCCGGGATAATATCTATACTAATATATAAAGCTGAAGAGTTTGTTTGTTTGTTTCTTTGAACGCGCTAATCTCAGGAACTACTGGTTCGAATTGAAAAATTCTTTTTTTATTGAATAGATAAATTATAATCAAGGAG
>DWAJ01003962.1:0-13776 GCA_018238005.1 Eurema mandarina
AACACGACTGGGGAACCAATCAACGCTCGCGCACCCGACGATCACGCGCCCCGCGCGCCGTGCCGTCCCCTCGATACCTTATTTTTGACTTCTGCGCAGGTTTCGTTCAGCGCTAAAGATTCGTGACGCTACTTATACTTTCCTTTGATTTTTACTATCAAAATACATCAATAGTCATAAAATTGTTTTTAAGTGAATGTACTAAGTTCTCTCACTTACCAGACTAAGGTCAGCTCACACCTTATACTGTGAGAGAATGTAGATTTCTTTTAAGGACATGTCCGTTGCCTCAAATGTCTTTCCGTACCAAATTTAGATTTAAACTTTAGCACCAATTTTTTACCAAAATAATTTTTCGCAACTTTGCTGGACTACCTGATTTTTAAATGTTTTATTTAAAATGCAGAATAATAATTTAATTTTGTTCGAAAGTTATAAAGAAAACGAAAGTAAGATATATAATATCCACGTTTATAGCCTCAGTAAAATCGGGAGTAAAAAAAATCATAGACAAGGACGAAGGTATACAGATTACAGATCATTATGCAGTATGCACACAAGCGTCATAGATAATAATAGAGCAAATTATTAGTTATTTAATTTTTCAGCATTTAATATATAATGTTAGGACATTTAGGCTGTTAAGTAGTATTCTAATTGTTATTCATAATAATGAAAAAGATACGCTTAATTACAAAATTATCTCATCACTAAAATATTCAATCAATAAATGGCGTAACAAATTAGTTTAATCATGAATTTCTGAAATACAGATAACAGAGATCACGTGTTTTTAAAGTTATGAAATATCTAACGTGAGAACTTTTTATAAACCGGAAAAATTGTAAATCCTACAACAATAAAGAGCTTGCTATTAGCAAGGAAAAAATTATCATAATGACGTATCTTAGAAAGCAATTGAATTAGCGAGCAAAAATGGTAAAGGTACTTATTAGCAAAGGTAGTTACAGGTAGGTAGTATGTAGATAGTTCAAACTTCAATATTAAGGGAATGGTGCAAAAGGGCACTTTTGTGTGATGTGTGAATTAAAGCCCAATTATAATTGTTTACAAAATCATTAATTTATCTTCAATATTAAAAGATGCATGCTGGTTTACAAGAAATTTTTGAAAAATATTACCCAACTTTTAATAACTAAAACTAAAATTTGTATATGTTATATGTATTCTACACGTAGTATTAAACCTTTAGACGTTAGACGGACTCAAAAAGAGCTAGTTCACTTACCCCTGGTTACACCGCGTCATAAAATCAAAAGTATTAACACTATTAACCTAGAAGTGTAAATTGCCCACCTAACCATTTATTTACCTTACCTTTTTTATTATTTACCTGTAAGTAAATGTATTCGTATTTTAAGTCAATGCTACAGGATTTAAAGTATGGTGATGTAGGTACTTTACAATATCAGCCTTCGACACGACAAACAATAAGCACGTACCATATCGATTTTGTTGATATGTCACGGCTCAATATAGCCTATATATATTTATTTATGTATATTATGTGTTGTTAGTTGTTCTCGGTAGTCGGACTCAAATAGAATAATTACGCGGGTAATCCCGAGAAATCCATCTAGTTTAGTAATCATAATAACAATCGATTACAAACAATCTGATCGAAATAATATTTAAAACGTAATATTGAAATTTTGCAAATGTATTTATCTATAACCTTGCCTCGAATGTTAAACACAATGTAATTATTACATTAGAATTTAAATTACGCGTTTGGCAACTTCTATACCATACAATTTGAGGAGGAAGGAGGATGTTATCTTGTTCTGAAGAAGGTTCCCTTGACCAGTTGAACAACTGACTAACCGGCAAAAAGTTTTATTCATTCGATTTCGAGAAGTTGTATAGATATTTGAATAATAATATAAGCGAGATTGAGAACTCGGCGCATTAGAAGCCGTCGCTTCATATTCCATAATTACAATATTAATATATTTTTCTAACAAGGTAATCGCATTCTAAGCTCACAGCTCTTCAACATTTTTTTATGCTTGTTATGGTAATGTCATTTAAGTAGTTGATCATAAATACATATCTTTTTTTAAATCTTATTTCAAAAACCCTGTCCCAGCATTTTAGTATCAAAATATCTTTTCTTTTATACTACCTGTATGCGTTATGCTCCATACAGTCAATATGATGATCGCCTGGCGCAGTGGTACCACAACTGCTTTCTGCGCGAAGGGTCGTGCGTCCGATCCCCACACCAAAAAAATATATTTGTAATTTACATTTGTATTTTTCTGGGGTCTGGTTGTTGCTATGTATTATATGTATGTATTTACAAAAGAAAAGTAATCTGTATGTAATATATCCGTTATATAGTTGCCATAACACAATTTCTGCTTAGCCTGGAACTAGATGGCGCTGTGTATAAGTGTCCTGTCCTGAAGTATTTATATATTTATTTAATTTTCGACAATACTGTTTTATTCATAAATTAGTACTGTATAGGCGCTCAGCAAACGCCATCTATTGAAGCATATTACAACTTTTTTAGTTTAATATACTGTTGTACAATAAGAAAATAACATGCAATAGATAACAGATAGCGCCCCAATCATAAATTATATATTAATATCAAAAACCACACTTTTTATACCATCGTTTTAGAAGTCGTAAGGTAATTTTTTTATGTTTCCGTTTTAACAAAAAATGTTTTCCATTTATTAAGATGCTTCAAAAATCACAAAAACTTGCAATGACGTATCATATTTTTTACAAACTCACAGCAAAATCCCACACATTTTCATGAGAACTTTAAATACAATACAGATTAATTTTTTGTGTCCGTTAAAAAGTATTTTCTTATCTTCCTATCTATACAAGAGAAAAAACTTTTTTTTTTATTTTAAAGGTTTTTTATAAATTAAAGCAAAAAACGTTCCGTGTGTTTTTGCTCACATAAAAATACAATACGTATATGTAGATAGTATTAATCAAAACAAATAAAACAATGCAATTATAGCTATGGTTAAATAAACTGCTATTGATTTAAGATCAGTCTTTGAAAACCATAAAAAAACATATATATCTACGGTCGAATTGACAAACGTCCTCCTTTAGTTGAAGTCGGTTAGAAAAGAGAAAAAAACTAACGCCGAGAAAGATATAATTTAACGTTGAGATATTTCTAACTTAATATGATTTATTTCGGTCGAGTGTATATATTAATCTGACTTTTTAAATATTGAACATTTTGTTTTAATATTTCTCCTTGTAACATCATGGTAAGATAATTTATATTTTATTTTTAAAATCAAAATTTATAAGGTTTTTTTGGTATTAATATGTATAAAGGAATGTATAACTTGCATGATTTTTCGTTTATATTTTTCTTTTCATATCCATATATTTTTTTTAATTAAAATAAAGTGATTCTTTTGCAGTTAAATTTAATCGTTGCTCTCTTGCTGGTAAGCAATGCTTATGGTTTACCCATAGAAAGTTCTATAGAAAACCAGCCAAAATCAGAGGAGATCAAGTCGATAAATAATGACGAAAAGCCTGAAATCGCAATTGTTGAAAGTAATGATGACTTAAAAACTGAACCTAGTCTTTGGTACAGTTCCTATAAGAGCTTCAACGTCGGGATACCAAGTCTGGTTATAAGGCCAAGGTAACAATATAATACATAGTAATTATTTCTTTCATTATTCCAAATGCTCGGTGTATTAAAAGTTTGATGCAGGCTTTCTAGAAAGTACATTATACTATTACCAAACTGTAAAATCCATATCACATGATCCTTAAAACATTCAAGTTTTTACAATGAATATAAATATAAAAAACATATTTAAATCATAATATGCATATAAACTGCTAGAAGCAATATTTTAGATCAAATTTAAAAAATCAATAAAAGATCAAAAGTCATTTAAAAAGCGAATGGATCGGTCCTTATTAAACCCTTTTGTATTTTAGCGTAAATAATTCATTTAAATATTAATTACAGAGTTTACACCTACTACACTGATGTGGCACCACGTTACAGTTATTGGCACAGCTGGTTATCGATTTAAATCCCCTTACACTATTTTAACTATCATGGTAATAATAAATGAATGAAAAAGGTAAAGTGCGTTTTAATTTATTTTACTTATTAGGACGGTGTTTTTACATCGGTAGCTTGATATAATGAATTAATTGCAATATCAGATGACACGAAAGCCATTGATTTTGCAAGTGTCGCTAATGATAATGTGTCCATAACAACTCTATTTGCAACGTGATTAAGCTTAGCACCTTTGGACTGCGCCGTGTATTTCAATGCCAATTTTATAACACGTTCAGAAGCCAGAGACTTTGATGCTGCACTTTTTGCTTCTTTACCAGCTTGTTGAGCTGCTGTTTTTGCCAAGTTCATCATCAGATCCTCATGGTTCGACATACCGTTCTTAGCATATCTAACTGACATTTGAACTTCGATCGATGCTGTTAAAGCACGTCTCATAGCAACAACACTAGCTGCTGTTAGGTACGCTACATCGCCAGCATACAGTATAGCTTTTTTGGCTTTTATTTCCAATTTTTCCAACTTCTGTTTGGCCTTCTTTTCGTTAGTTACGTCGTCATCTATTTCTGGCTGTTCAATCTCCATTTCAGCAATAACATCGGGATTAAGAGCGTAAATCTTTTCTTTAGGGTCGACCCAGTCATCTATGAGATTTGGAGCATTCATTTCTTGAGTATATAGAGTTTGTCCATCTTGGGTAACCAAGTGCGTCGTGTTAAGTTTATTTTCCAATAAAATAGCTTCAGTTTCATTAACATTGTCGGAGGCTATAGTATCTAGGACACTGTGATTTAAAAATCCTTGTATAGGGGACAGGAGAGCTCTTTTCTTACTTAGAGTGACTCGGACAGGAACTTTTGCATTTATCGGAATAACTGAATACTTTGTCATATTAGGTACAAATACTTTAGGGGACAGCGTAGTGGTATTCATAGTTTTAGCTAATTGGCTTTTATTTAATATTATATTATATATTGTTGTAGGAGGTGGAGCTTGTGTAGAAACTTGGTTAATTTTTTGATCTGTGATGATAGAACGTTTCTTTCGAAGTGATAGATCAACAGATTGTTTTTTGGATAATGCAGTGGAGTAGGTAATATCTTTTAAAGCCGATACTATTGATACTTCAGCTGCTATTTGAGCTAGGCCATAGACTAAACGATGTAGCTCGGGTTCTGTCGAGGCTCTAGTTATAGACAAAATATTTCCGGATAGTGTCCTTGATATATAATCTAAAATGCGTCGCGTTTCTATCGCAGTCATCCCCTTGCTTTTGCCAGGAGCATCCAAAGCTTCCCTGGTGATCCTTGTTATTTTGTCTTGGATTTCCAGCTTAGACAGTATAGCTGAAACCAAATCTTTGGAAATTTGGTACAACGTTTCTTCCATTTTAGGATTATGCGTCACGTTTTTAGTAGCTTTCGTTATAGAATTGTCCAAATGCCTAAGCACGTTGTGTGGTGACATAATAAGCTTTTCTCCAACTACGGATGAAATAATTTTATTTTTAAAATCATGAACTGGTGATAGACCCGCATCTGTACTGTGAACCTAAAATATTATAATACATTACTAATCAAAATATACATAAACATAATTTGTTAACTTTAAAATTCACTCACAAATAATAGGGCAAATATTAAAAAAGCCAACATTTTTTGTACGACTTATGTATTGCGATAACAAAGAAACTGCACATGAAAAAATATAACGATGTCAGAAGCAATTATTTTTTATAACGGGTTTTTTCCTGAAATAGCGTCAATTTAAAATAATTGGCCGTGTACCTACCTATCCTAAAAACGCGTTGTACATTGTAATACGTCTTTTGGCGTGTTCGATTCTTCTATACACATACAAAGGCCGATAAACATAGTCACTTTCGGCTGTCAATAATGCTTCTGACGCCAATGATGACTCTTCAGGAGTTGAATTGGATGCATTTGCTTTATCCGGTTCTTTTACATCAATATAACTTGTATTACATAACATGAAATATGCGCTCGTCAAAAACACCAACATTAACAAAGTCATGACTACTGTGTCTGTATGATAGTTCAAGTGTAATAACTGTCTGTTAATTTACATTAATGAATTTCAAGATATACCTTATCACATAGGTGCTAGAGCTATGATAATTGATTACGAATTAACCATAAATAGATTAACAAGATCGTTATGACTAATTTTCGAAGGTGTGTTAAGAATTGACGACCTACTGGTGTAGTGGTAATTTCACAGCTTAATAATCTGCGAAACAGACGGGGTTTCAGCAATAAAAATCAAAATAAATATACGATAATATATTATTTAAATGCTTATTCTAATTTAACATATAGGTATTACAGCTAAACATAAAATTAATTTATTCATAAAAGATACGCTTACGCAATGATTTATATAGCAATAAATACAAAATTAATACATCCGGGTCCTATTGTAGCGGGCGGTGGTTCAGTCAGATTCCGTTGATACTCTTAGATCAACCGAGGAAAGCCGGTAATACCTTGATGCGTCCACGTCCATCAAGAGAGCTCTCACCGAAAGGAGACGCAGCATTCTGTTCCGAAGGCAACAAGTCACTCTCTTGACCGGCTACATCTCTACGTTCTCTAGCAAGATCCACAGGTTTAGAGGATCCAGCATTTTCTCCCAAAGCACCAGACACCGCAACCCCTTGTTCTGTAGCTGATGGTGTTGCTTCGTGATTTGGTGGGATGTGCTGGATCACATCTCCGCTTGGGGCGCAAGCGCAGGCTGCGAGTAACGCCAGCGACGCGACAGCGAAAAACATTGAACGCATTACCGATAGATTCAATCTTGAACGAGCTTCGACCACTTCGAACTATTAGTCGAACGTAATTCCGCTCGACTTATAAATCGTTTCATGATTACAGAAATTATTAGAGCGCCTGAATGTAAATATAGATGATCTGTTTTTTTGTTTGAACAGTTAAAACTGACGCATTATTACCAAGATATCCAATAAACACATCGGGTTCATAATATTGTCGACACAAGCCTTGAGTCACGTTGTCGAGTTATCACTACGCTAACTATATCGCTGCTTCTAAGGTAGCAAACGTGCGACTATCTAATTGTTAAAGTTGAGTTTGTTATTATCATAAAGCTTGTTATGTTTTATAGGTAGTAGATTTTCCATAAGACAATGATAGGTGAATATATTGTATTTCATAATACATATTTTTTAAGATTAAACTACGTTTATTCTAATAAGGAAAAATAATGAAGGTTGTTAAGTTTAAAAATTGTAATAAATCAATACAAAATGCACCCCTATCCGGGTAGCACTGCATAGGTTATATCATATAAAAAATTAAATCCCATTAAGGATCTTAACTAACTTTTCGTTACAATATTATTTATGTTAAAAAGTCAGTCAATATCTCGGATCTAAAATTGGTCCTTGCCCCTTCATCTAAGACCTAAGTAGTTGTTTCTTTATATAATACTTTTTCTGTATCTATATTTTCATGTATACTTGCAAATTAAGTTGAATTTTATAATTTTATCCTTTACGTATGGTTGCCTGGAAGAAATGGCTTACAGCCATTAGGCCGCCATTTACATGTGTCTGTATTTGTCTAGTTTTCTTTTTATTGTATATAATTGTTATGTTAATACATGTAATAAAGAATTTATAAATAAATAAATACTTTAAGATATATATAATTTGTATTACGGTTCAGAATCAAAAATTGTTGTTAATATTTTGTTTATGCGACAGGAAAACTCCAGATTCGTTTACAAATAGGTACCAGATCTCTAAATGCACAAAATAACTAAAGTCGTGCCCCCCTTTGCATTATAATCGTAAATTATGATTACTTATGATTTAAATGTTAGTGATGTCATCCCATTTCCTTTGTAGATATTCCTATCCTTTGTTTCTCTTTTCCGGTAACTTATCTTTGTAATGGAATTTAAATTACGGTATTTTGTTTTATTTAAAAATACTTTAATGTTTCATAAAATACTATTTTATTATTCGTATTCTATATTGCCGCTTATATGCCCGCTGCCTCTATGAATGCTTTAGAGTTTGGAAGATCCGTGAGTAAGTCAGGGAGAGACAAAATTCAAAAGTTTATATAGGCACTTACTTAAAACTCAATTAAATATAAAATATTTCAAATCTTTCTTAATATCAAAAAATCTAATCATGTAGTTTATTTACAAATTACCATAATTCATATTCACCATAGGGTCGAAAATGGCATGAATTCATTTAAGAAAAGATGGGTATGGCTTGACTTGTCAAGAATGCTGCCACAAAAGCTTTTCTTCAACACAAAGTGTTGTAGTTTGATAATAGGAACAATTTAACTGTATTAAATTACAAGAGAAGTGTTACGTCTACCTATCGTCAACGATTCAGTTGCCAAGTGATTGTACGAAAATAACGAAACTAATGGTTGGTTTTTTGTTCATGTGGCGCATTTAAGGCATCTATTGTTAATGTTCTTCCTTCCGCCTGTCTAACGAATTAAACTTCGAATGCGCAATACCATATTAAATGAGCAAATAACGAATAATACATCCGTTTCAGATCCGATTTTACAAATATAAAACTTGTGATAATATTTATTATTATTCACACTTCACGAAATCGTTTGCGCAGTTGCCGTTTTTGGAATAAATACTCATTCGCCATGGTCATTATGCCATTGAAAATATTTGTTAAAACTATTATCAAGTTTCGAATAACGCTCGCGATGCGTCAATGACTAAGTACATCGAATTCCAGATTAGTTAGCACAATTTATTTAAAACCAATTTTAAGACGTATAAAACCAGCGTCCAACTGCTGGTCTGTTATAATACATTGAGCTTTCAAACAATTACAACGTAGGGTTTTCAAGTATTTAATTATATAATATAAAGTGATTACAATGGAATACACTGCCTTCTTTGTGTTGCTAATGGTAGCGGGCATCCTCGCCGCTCCTGTGCCTGAAGACGTGGAAACAACGACATTATCAGAACCAGTGCTGATCGAGATAATTGGATTCGTGCCAGTAGTTATTCCTCTCAATGAGCTGACTACTGCGGCGCCCGAAGACATCGAAACTCCCGAAGAACACGTCATACAAAAACGGTCTGCTTTTCCAAGAGAAATCATCAGCAATGACCTCCTTGACAATTCAGAATTATCGAACTACGAAAGCGGTCTCGACGGAATCGACCGCAGAATCAAAACATTGCCCACTTGGGTCGGCTAATTAAGAATAAGGAATATTTTTTGAGTTATTTTTACTGCCAAAGTTGTATTTAATGCCCAAAGATGAATACTGTGTATTATAGCTTTAATGTGTTCCAAGTTATTAAGCTGCTTAGAATGTAAGTTACGTATAAGTTATAAATGATTAAATAAATATGTTTTATACTAGAATTAGGTTATTTAAAATATTTTAAATTATAACAATAAATCGTTTTTGTTAATTATTTGATATTTTTATTCCTTCCTTGCCATTTAAATTATAACATTTTAGTAAGAATTATAAGGAATATAATAATAAATATAAATTGACTTTTTTTCTGCTTTTTATTCATAAATTATAAAATAAAAACAACTCGTAACCTCATTACATATTTATTGTTTTTATAATAATTTTTAATTACAATAAAATATAACAAATTTCCCCTTACAAATAAAATCGATAATATCTTACAGTCGAATCTTAAAATAAGAATAAAATATTTTTTAATTTCATAATATTTACGATTTTGTAATGATATCAATAATATGGTCGTAATATATACAATTTCAATATGTATTCTTTAAGCCTTTATATACAGATTCCTACTTCTTGTTACAAAAATTTACAGTTAAATCTCTTTTGAGGTCAGATTCTTTAACATATTAGGGTATTACGTATTATTGCATTTTATTATATTACACATACAATACAATAGGTACTTATATATCAATATACCGGCTATAATTGGCATACAATCTCTCTAGGTTTAAGACGGGTGGACAAACTTCAAAAATACTCTAAATGTTTTTAATAAGCATTTATAAAAAAAATCATCCAACCTCGTACTTCAATAAATACTAAAAAAACAAAAATGAAAATCGGTTCAACTGTCATCGAATTATATAATACTCTTAGCAACACATTTGGCGATTTATTTTAATAATATAGATAGTACGTAGACACCGTCAAAATACCATTAACTTCCGAGAATTAAATACTCATTGATCAAAAATCATTGCAATGTCAATAGACATGGCGCATTAGGAAGATCTGGTAGATATTCGTTATTAAGAGGTAGGTTGGGTCCATACTACATGATAGCTATACGATTGAACCCGTCTGCTAGGAATAATACTATACATGTTTATTACATTTTAATAAATTTAAGGCATACATTGTCCTACAAGAGGCAAAAACAATATAACATATACAAGATCCAAACTAAAAAGCGACTAATTTATCCATACTTGAATAATAACAATAAAATTAATAATACATTGTTTTAAAAAGTTACTTATAATATTACCACATATGACGTCATTATATATCTACATATTTTTTTCTAAAACAATTTGATCCCTTGAATAAAAATTACACTTATATAATATACGTCTATCATAAAAAGAAGAATCATTAGATTGTACAAGGTAGTAGTTATAATTTAGGAAAGACAATTTTTAAAAATACACGCTGTACGCTTTAGAGTTTAGATGAAGTAATAAAAAATAAAATCAAATAATATTAAGTGAAGACAATAATCATATCCAAGACTCTAGTGCCTATTTAAAATAGTGAATTCTGACACTAAGCAAACTTACCGATTTGAATTCAATGAAAACTAATCATGGCCTCATATAATTATAAAACACGCCTCTACCGGAAAAATACAAAAAAATCAAACTCACAAAAATTGAGCTAAGAATAGGGTATATGCACGGTTTTTGAACGCTTCTATAAGTCAATATATGCCATTTTTGAGCGCCTTTAATGGATTAAATGACTCCGAAATGGCAACACGAACAAAGATTTGACTCGAAGTCATTTCATGTTTCGTTCCCACATTGAAAATTTGTGTGGGAATATTAAAACAGGAAAAAATATAAGGTTCAATTCCACTATTTAACCGTAATTTATTTATTTAATTAGGATACTGGTCTTTTTTGTTGTAATAAAGATAAAAAAAAAATATGTGCATATACCCTATTGTAGGGTTACCAAAAGACATTTTAAAGAATTACGAATCTTTTAAATATAATATGGGGACAATAACGTCTATAGCTAACATCAATTACTAGAATAATATCACAATTTGACTTTTTTATTTCATTAACAGTCTTCTAAAACATAACTATAGTCTTGATAGGTTTCTAACTCTCACATAACATGCGACATTTTTCATTATAAATTTTACACAATATGATTCACGAGCAAATATTGCTTACATAATAAAACGTATACTATATGAATGTTAATGAAAACTTTAGTTTAAGTATTTGCTATTGATATTTGTAACATTTACCTTACTACGACATAGATAGTCTAGTATAGTCAAAAAATAAAAATGAATACGTATTTGGCAAGATTGAATTAGAGGAAAAAAAACGGGAGTATTATTTGTTACATTCAAGATCATTGGCAACAGCAGTTAAAGTAAATTATAACAGAGAGCTAAACACTGAAAATTTAATAATAATAATAATCAATAATTCCCTAGTATTTTTAAAAAGCGTTTTAAGGTTATAAGACAGCCAAGTATAATTGACTTTGACAATTGAAACTATTACGTTCAAAGGTAAGATGTGATTATCAAAAGCTTGGTAGACCTTCAAAATCATGAATGAAGTAAAAATTTGGGAACTTCAAACACGACACTCAAATATCAAAGTTTTTATACTATTTTTATATACGAACTATACGAATACGTACCCTTATTACAAATCGTTATATCAAGCTTAACTTTACACGATATATTACTAACCAAAACCCTGTAACATTAGCAATGCATACGCATCCACGCACGCAACACGTGCGTCCTCACGGGGGCCGAATATCACCTAATCATTGGAGTACACACGATAAAAAGCAGCAAAAAAACCCACCGCTATACCGACTTACCGTTCTTTTTGGGAGTACTCTTGAAGCTATTTTGAGGAGTCACTGAATTACTTGAGTCAGAAACGTGAGAAGATTGCGATTTAGTATCGACGTACCATCCGCACATTCTCTTGACGGCGTCCTCCCACCGCGATATGACGGCTTCATACGATTTCTTCACGTGCGGTCTCGGCACGAACACGTTGCCGATCTTGCGGAGCGATTTCAACTCTTCTTTAGACTTAAATATACCTGGAATGTTGAATAACAAATTTATTGTAAAGATATTTGGTCGTTTTAAAACAGCGCCATCTAGTGCCAGCTAAGCAGAGTGTGTTATGGCAACTAAATAACGGATAACTACATACATTTAATACATAGAAAGACCAATTTGCATGAGTTAAATATTTTTATTACTTTGACATTTTTGGTTCATAAAAGATTACTATATATTATTTTATTACTTTAAGTTATGCATAAAATATGATACAAACCTAGTTGTAAGCCCACGATATGAGCACACCCTAGAGAAGACATCTCTACTTGTACGGGTCTCTCCACTTTCAGACCGGTTAAGTCCGCTACCAGCTGTACTATGAAATCATTGTTCGACACGCCTCCGTCTAATCTGAAAAACATGGCAGATTTTCAACATATGTATCTCCTAAATATTCCTCGAGAAGAAAGATTTCTTACGTTTCTTATATAATACAAATATTATAACATAATATGTTATTATTCTATACATAAACTTCACTTCGCGGTTGCGGACTCGTCAATGATAAATGTATTTGTCATGGTCACGGGCACGATCGTGTTCATGGTCATGTTCGTGGTCACGGTCACGGTAACAGTCATTGTCATGGTCATCGTCATGATCCTATAAGGATAAGGTCTTCTTGGTGATATACATTTTTAACAAAGTAAAAACATACCTTATTACGGACATCTATAACATGGTCACGTTCACGGTCACTGTCACGAGCATGATCATGATCGTGATCGTGACCGTATAAGTGTAGTCTCTGTATATTTGACTATATAATTGTAAAATCTGTATATAGTCTGTCTATATAATTGTATGTGACTGTATAATTGTAAAGTCTGTTTTAAAGTAAAAGCATACCTTATAGTATGAAAACTATAGTTAGTCTCCTTTCTCACGCACTCGTACAACTGCGCAGTTCTGAACGCGATCGCTTCTAATACGGCTCGTACTAAATGCGCCTTGGTCGTCGACGCCTTCATACCTACAAAGCCTGATGCCGCTGTACAGTCGTTGTATGGCGGCTGTGAAGGTAATAATTAGGTGTAATATACAATATAATACAAACTAATAACATATAGACCGACAGATTCTCAATTTTATAATATATAAGTTTATATGTATAAAGTCTATGACACTCAAAAATGTAAATTTCTTAAAAAATAATTTGAATTGATACAGAGATCACGGAATTCCAGAATTCATGAACTAACCCGTTTATTTTGTTTGTTTTTAATAAATAAATAAATATTTTCAGGACATTTATACACAGCGCCATCTAGTTCCAAGCTAAGCCGAAGCTTGTGTTATGGCAACTAGATAACGGAATAAATTACATATACATACTTTTCTTTTGTAAA
>DWAJ01003963.1:0-13776 GCA_018238005.1 Eurema mandarina
GAAAAGAAATCGTCGGAGACGAAGTCGCGAGCAACGGCTAGTATAAAATAACATGTCAGTTTAAAAAAACCGGTTCAAGATTCCCAAAAATTATCTACGAAAGATTTATTCCTCTTTAAAAGGTCTATCTTTTACGGTTAACTTTTTATTGTTATCAAATACTTCTAGTACTTTAAAATGTTCTAATTATAAGTAATATAAATCTACGGGGACGAAGTCCAATTATCTGGTATATAATAGAAGAGTTATTTTTAACATTTAAAAAATCAAAATATTGCCAACTTCAAACGACGATATAAACCAATATTGGCCTAGACTTATCATTATTTTGACCAAATCGTGTTGTACATTACACCAACACATATAATATAAATACATACATACATACATACATACATATAGACGCACAAATAGAGCAGATGTATTCTATTTAAATTTCCGTCAGCACAAGTTAGTTTTTATGCATCGCTCCACCGAGCTTACGGTGGCCGAGCCTACGTGAGTGGACTTGTGATATACGCACACAGACTAACACTACTGCACTACAGACGTGTCAAAATTTTCGATATAGACGACGATTGCATTCGGAGTAGGGCTCCAAATATATTCCTTAATTAAGTGAAGCCCTTCTCTGAATGCAATCGTCGTCGATATCGAAAATTTTGATATCGCTTACTGAGTTATTGAGATATAGCTACTCTATTAATGAATCGGTTCGAACATCAGGTAATTGTATTGTTGTCGATACAAACAAAAATCTTTTGATTTTTATTCGAAGTCGGTCCACAACTGTATCGAACCTAGTTAAAATCGAAGTCGATAGGTTTGAATATTACTCGTATTTAATATTTGCCTTATGCATATTTTTGTCGGACAGCTGATCACGTTTGCAAAATAGTTAGTAGCATGGAAGACGCTAAAATGACAATCAAAAAAGTTTTTCAAACTTCATCAAAATTTATTCAGTCAATTTTATTATTTTTATCCTCAGATTTTTTTTTTGTATTAATCCTACTAACTTTATCATCGCGAAAATTTGTTAGATGGTATGTAATGTTTATCGCTTTCTCAAAAACCACTGAATGGATTTCCGAAAAAAAATTACAAACAGGTGCATTAGATCCTAAATTAACACATAGGGTATAGGTCGCGTCATTTATGTTTAGCGCTGGACGAGAATTACTGCGCATCGGTAGAATCGCACTCGTAATTGACGTATTGGTGCGAGAAAGACAACACGACTGGGGCAACCAACGCTCGCGCACCCGACGATCACGCGCCCCGCGCGCCGCGCCGTTACCTCGATACCTTATTTTTGACTTCTGCGCAAGTTTCGTTTAGCGCTAAAGATTCGTGACGCGACCTATACTTTTCACCCTGGTATTAATTTAGAAACGGAAGTTACAGAGGTAAAACCCGAGCGCATCTAGAAATCCTAAGTAAACGTAAATACTAAGATGTCGCCTCTGCGTAATATTCATTGTCAATCGGACCCATATCGACTACAAATTGGGCACACTCGGATCCTCAACGAAAATAATATTGTTTCTTCGGCAAATATTTGCTCCCTAACATTTGCTGTCCTTTACGACTCGTGCTGTCTTCGGCTATCCTTTTAATTAAATAAAAAAAAACATAAAATATTAAGTAATTAATAGGCTATAACAGACAGCAACATTTTTATTTATTGATTTTATTCAAAGCTTAAATGCAAAAATCATTTATAGCCAACTATATAGAATAATAACATCAATAACTACAATATGAATTCGCAGTGAAGCGATTTCAATCTAGGCAATTTTGTCTACTTACATAGAAAGTCACCGCAGTGCATCGCATTAAAATTCGTATACTTTTAGTAGATTTAATTATTTCCATATTTGTAAATGTTTTATAGCTGAAATGAATATCGGTGGGCTTGTGTGCGTGTCATCGAATAAGAACTTTTTACACTTACAGTTATACAGTTTTGGCTTCACTGACAGCGAACCGATTTTTTTAAAACCAAACAAACTCTTTATCTATATAATATGTTTTAGTATTTATTTTATTAAAAAAAAATAAAATGTGTATTAGTATAGACATTCAATCCTAAGCCCTGTCCTGGTTGTATGGAAAAACGAATTATCTAAGGACAAAATTGTTAATTATCATCTACCCTCTGTTACCGAAATAAAAGCGATTTATTTGAGCGGTCCGAGTCCCGAATCAATCTGATGTCGGTTGATGACCGTCATTATACTTAATTTTAATATGCTGTTTGATGTATGAACAATTTGTGTGGTACTGTTGGGAGCAAGAGTGGTTTCGTTTTTACTTTAAATTTATATTTAAAATTAAAAGTTTTCGGTGTGTGATTTTTAAATAACTTAATAAATAGTTTAAACTTTAAATGAGCTTCTATGATATGCTAAAGTTATAAAATAAAGTGTGAGTATTTTTTATTTTGACTATGCAATGGAAAGAAAATTTTAGTGTGATTTTAGTATTACGATACTAAGTGTAATTTTAACACCAAACCTAGGTAAATATTCATATCATGATCCATAGAATTAACGTGGAAATATCCACTACCTCTACCAGACAAACCTTTACCTTTTTCTACTACTCGTATATTGTTTTCATACTGTACATACTTGTAACAATGTTTTTTTACGGCTTAAAGCAAATAACGTTCAGACGCAGTGGTTTTTTCATCGGTAAAATCCAGTAAAATAAATCAGTACTAATATAACCAAAATTTATTATTTAAAATAGCATATAAACATTCTCCGCTCGACTGTACTTTATGAGAATAATTTTCTAGTAATTTCGATAGGCCTCACTGTCCTCTTTAGCTTGATATTCCGTTGCCTAATAAACGCAAATCACGAAAGTTATTATTTTTAATATCAACCAACCATATTACGAAGAATAATTCGTGTTATATCAGATACTTCTGTTACAAGGTTAATCGCTAATCATGTTTTGGGTATGGAAAAATGTGTACAGGCGAGCGAAAAAGTCATTTTTAGTAGCGTTAAGGTTAAAGTATTACGCTAATATTCAGCTTTTAATATAAGGCTTCGCACGGTAGACATAGTTCGTAATATAGTTACTAAGTGATAATGTAGCTTTCTCATGAAAAAGGAATTATTAAAATCGGTCCAGTATTTTTTGAGTTTATTCTTTACATACAAAATTACAATCTTTCGACACTTTGCTCTTAACTCAGTACAATTTTAATCCAAAATAATAATATACTCCATTTCACAAGCCTTTTAATAAAATCTATTCCACATCCTCCCCCCACTACCCTATAGTTTTTAACCCCCTCCCCCCATGTGAAGTACTAACTATTTACCTATTTTCTATTCCCTTATAATATTAATATCACATTTTCTTATCCGATTTATTTAGTCTGCAACGCATTTTTTACGCTTATCTGTGGGCACAGATGACACGAGAACTGTCATAACGTTTAAAATGTAGTTATTGTTATAATATTTATTTATTATGTTATTTTAAATACCGTTCAACAAAAAATTGTCATTGATTTATTTTTAGCATACCAGAACCAAATACATATTTATCTCGCATTAAAAAAACAAAACATGAATTTTCAAATTACATCGATATTTTTATCATTATTTAATTATTAAATACACCAAAAATACTTATAATAGAAACATCTAGAGGAAAATACGCAAATTTCACATTACATTACATCGTACGAGTCTAAGCAGCGTATTTTTATCAAACAGCTGACGGGGTCAACGACCGGAACACTCGGTCAAGGCGACCCGTTGACACATTGTGATAATAGATGTCACTATTTACGAAAATTATATAAGCTACTTAAAACAATGTTCAAATAGTCGTGTATGTGGGTATAGTTAATTTTATTTAAACCTAAAATTATGTATAATTAAGAGTTATTATAGTCTACTTTTTACTAACATTATTGGTTTTCTGAGTAACGTCAGCAAAAAAATATACCAACTACATATTGAAATTATATGGGTTTTAAATATTTTTTGCAAATATAAATAATATAGGTCCCGATATAGGTGCCTCATAAAATTAAATTTAACTTATGTAATGTTTAGATATATATGTTTTTCTTCGTGGTTAGAATTTGAGATAGAATTAAATTTGTATTACAATTAATAAAATTTCTATAGAATATTTTATTTGGGGACATTAGTATTAATCTGTTTACACTTCATTAATTAAAGTCGGATCAGTAATTTTGGCGCGTCGATGGATCATACAAACATAAGAACGTTCATATCCAAAAACATTACCCGTTCTTTACCTTCGCCGTAGTCAGTCAAAAATATTTCGGTTCACCAGTACATATTTAATACAGTCTATAATAAACTAAAACGTAATTAAAATTCGTTTAACAATTTTACAGATGACGACAGTCAAACAAACAATATATTATTAAACAAATACAGATAATATAACTCGCATTAGAATTATATGTATAATTTAACAATTATAACTTTGAATATTTATTAAGCAACAGCTGATGTATCATTAAATGAATACCTAAGCGGAGTCGCGCTAAACACTAGTCTAAGTATAACATTAACACATTATACTTACATTATTATACAGTCATTATGTAGGTTATAATAATTATATGAATTATCATTATGTACCGTACTATAAAGGTATGGTGACACTTATACGTAGTGAGATCATTAAATACTATTTTAAATAATTTTTTTTAATTATTAGGACACAATTATGAAAAATATACTATTTGACGTTGTTGACCTCTTTGTGCATTGGTAGAACAAATTATTTTTATGCGAAGGGGTTGTGAGTTCGATCCACTAACTAAAATATTTTTTCTGGGATCTGAGTGTTGCTATGTATTGGATGTATTTACAAAAGAAAAGTATGTATGTATCTAGTTGCCACACTACAAGCTCTGCTAAGCGTAGGACTAAATAGCGCTGTGTTTAAATAAGTCTTCTGATGTATTCAATTTGATAGCTTATTCCTAAAAATTTGTCATTTTAAATATCCTTTGATACATCCTTACTAAAATAAAAACGAAAGTTTATAAAAATATTTGCATGTTTGTAACACTTTTACATAAAAACTACTTAACTAATTTAACTGAAATTCAGCACGCTAGTAGATCAAGCCCTAAGTTACCATTTTAGATACTTTTTATCCCAGTATTGCAAGAACAATCAAACAAGAATAAAAAAACACGCGTAAAATTGGCGAGTATATAACGATGTATCTAGCAACACCTTTAGTATAATCGTGGCCAGCTCACATTGCTACGCGATTAGGCCGTAATAGTCTTTTTTCTATAACAATAATATTGATAAACGCTAAATTGTCCTATTTGCTTGTGGTTTCATAATTGCACGATTTTTATTCAAAGGAGGATAATTTTCATTGTTTCGTATATTAAAATTTAAGTCTTATAATCTATACTATCCATACTTATATTATAAATGGGAAAGTGTGTCTGTCCGTCTGTTTGTTCGTGTTTCATTCACGCAAAAACGGCTAGACCGATTTAGTTGAAATTTGGTATATAGGTTGGTGATACCCTGGATTAAAAGGATATTAAACCCGGTATTGCCCCGGGAACGGGAAGTACGCGAGTAAAATCGCGGGGCACGGCTAGTGATATTATATTGCTTATAAGTTTGTTACGATATAAATATATAGACGTATAACGCATACACGATTAGTACATATAAAACTATATCTTAATATATATAAATAATGTCACGCTGTGTGTCCGTGATTGACTCCTAAACTATTGAATCGATTTTTAATTAAATTTCGAGCGAAGCCGGGGCGGGTCGCTAGTAATTTAATAGAATATATTGCTTATTCAATAGTTAAAGTATTACGATATTATTTTATATGAACGAAATGTGTATATTTTACGTAGCAACGTCAATTCACACCGGAAGATGTCTTTAAGAGCGCATTCCACCGTCTTGGTCTGTCGCCAATGTATGACGATTGATGATACATTGATACAATCTGATTTTCACTATATTTCTTAAAAAAAAATAATTAAAATAGAAGCTATATATTTCGAAGACTAGATCTTTTGTGTTTTTTTAAATATGTTTTTATCTATTAAGTTTTATTTTATTTTTATGTTAGTAAGTTTTATTTTATATTTCATATTTTTTTATACGACGACTTAAAATTTTTACTACTTGAAGCCTAGTTAAATTAAGATATATGTATATACTTTGAGTTTTGACACTATAAAAGCCCTAAACATTAAAGCAATTATTCATTTTACTTTATTAAAGTTCAAAGTTTTTAAGATAATCATCAAGCGTTGAACTCGATGAATCATTTTTGCTGGAATTGATAAATGGCGTTTTTCCTTGTACTATTTCAGAGAAAGATACATATGAACTCATACAACATAGCAAGACTATGCGCTTCAGTTGAAAATACATACATAATATTATAATAATAATAAAATCAATAATCTTTTGGCTTAATCAACTATCTTTTATTAAATATTTCTCTCAATTTAATTTTAAAATATTTTTAATACAACAGTTTAACAGAAATATATCGTGTGAAAAAATCCCAATCGTCTTTTTGTTTCGCTTCATACTTCAGTAAGTATGTCACTAAGTAAGTACATAGCAGTCTATGTAAAGATTAAATATGTTTTTTATATGTATGAACTTAAAAGGCTCTAAAACTACTGGACATATTTTTATAAACTTCGGAAGAAAAATAGTCTTGCGCTACGCGGTAACCATAAGAAACTTTTGAATAAGCAGGAAAACTTATGAAACATACAATTTTTTGAGAATTTGTCATTATGACCTTTAGCTTCTGTAGTTCAGTTTCTCTTAGCTGTCAAATCCTGTCAAGGTTTCCCTTAAATTTAAGTATTAGAATAAGGTTTCGAAAAGAAAACATGTAACTAACATTCGGAAAATTGTGTATTTATGCTATAGGGAATACCTACATACGGGAGGGAACCCAGAAAAATCATTATATCGTCGACTATTTCTATCGTCCTCCAAAAGCCCGTTCTCCAGATTACAACATGTTTATAATAAATACATCATTTATGGCCGATTGAAATAACCTTTATAACTGAACCCGATGCCAAGCCATTATCGATGGGATTGCGCGATTTTCATAAAATCTTATTATTTGGCAAAGCGAATCCGGAAGTTGTCGATCCTCGTTATATTTAGCTGTTGGTTTGAAGAACCTGCCAAATGCGCTAAGTTCAAGATTTATATCAAACATATAATGTTATATCAACAGATCGGTAATAGTTATGAGAATAAGCGTTTCAATTTCGTCATAGTCTTTTATATGTTGTGATGAGAAAATATACAACGAAATTAAACGTTTTTAATATTACTCTATATTTTAAGGTAATTGAATGAAAGTGCTATTAAAGTCATTAATTTTGATTCTATTTTTTGTACGGCTATTCATTTAAAAAAATATACCCATAGATATCAACTAATTTCGGGTCAAAGTTTAACACGAAAATAGTTATTTTACACCTATGGAAAAATTTTGACTGAGCTATTCATTATATTAAAAAATATATTAAAAAATATAGCTATTCATTTAACTATAATAGGTATTTGTAATGCATTCACAAAACATTTTATTTGATACCAATCACGTGATAACCCGTCATTTTTTTAAGTTTAGAATATGAGTCAAGGTATAAGATCTTCATAAAATCTCTATTAAAATCTAATTCACGAAAAATCGGTTCAAAATTTAGGTCCTCGAGTATAACAAAAAATGATATATACATTAGCCTTCCCTGACTTTGTTTTATTCTACTCAAAAGAAGCGTCTATGTCCGCAAAGCACCAATCACTTAACCAACCCAATATTTTCGTATATAACACTCTATTCGAGAACATTCCCTACATTATATTTAAATGTACGCACGAGACCAAACGACATTTCACCTACAAAGCTTCTAAATCCACTTAATACATTCAAAATGCATACCGTCATTTCGGTTATGTCCATTATGGGCTCAGATAAGGCCGGCTAAACGTGTCTTTAAAATTCAGACATTTCATCTCTAATCCTTTACTGGTGGCGTGAATCGCGTCCGACGCAAATATTTACGGGGACGGTACAGCTGAGGTCAATTTTCCTAAACCCCGCACTTAAAACGACCGAATATCCCCGTGCTTCCATCCAAAAATCGACCTTAACGAAAACCAGCAAGTTCCATTCTTCTTTAACCGAGAAAAGCCAACGAATCGAGTATGTTTCGGCAAAAGAAGATTTATGTAGGTACGTTAAAGTACACTCTAGAATGTCGTTCAGGAAATTGGTTTTGAATCGCAAATGTCCTTACCACCGCTGACTATCCAAACGATCTTGAGCTGTGTCCCCTTGATTTAAGAATGAAGATTGCTTCTGCTTCCTAGATATAAGTGCAGTGCACTTTGTGTGATGCACCTCAGAACATGCAGACTGATTTATGGTTATAATAAATATATGGGTGTTTAATGTTCTAGATTATCCGTGCGTATGTACTATGAAAGACGTGGTCTGTGTTTTATCTCGGACCTATATTGCCGTTAAAATTGCTGGAATATCGTAATTAACTGGATGTAGACGTTTAGAGGTAGTCCATTTGATGGTTCTTCTGCGATGTTTTAATGAGGCTCTATTGATATCATTTATAACATTGCAATAAAGCTATTTACGGGTATACTTATATTGAAGGTTTTATATCATTTATCTTTAGAATGATAGGGATTGTTGTTTGGAAATGGTATTTGTCTGAGGACCTATAGGTTTTCCCTTTAGGTTTGAAAGATATTAAGAGATGATTTTAAGTACATGGATTTGATTATTTCCTTCGTCTTAAAGTAAATATTCCCCTACTCCTCATCTTCTATCCCATCCTTTATTAATTTTTGCTATAAATTCCATATCTTCCCTCTTAATAAAGTCTAAGAGGTATTATTACCAGCTAAATTGTCCTGCCCTGTATGGTATTACCAAAATTTTCCACATTCACAATTTCTGGTATTATTGGTGATACCAATTTGAGTATATCCCATTTTAATGGTCACCCAGTGAGTGCATGCTACATCGCAAGGTGATTTCAGAATCACATGCGGTTAGCGTATCCGTTAAATAAATAAACAAGTGTTTACGATCCGATCGGTACGAATTAGTTTCTGTTGCAGATGCAGATTGTTTTAATGTATTTTAATACTATGATGATCTGTTATTTTAATTACTAGCTTTTGCCGGCGACTTTGTCCGCATCGGTCTATATTCTAATGATTAAGTTTTTAAAATAATATTTCAAACTATATAGTACTAGCCTCGCAACGCGGTTTTACCTGAAGTTATTCAGGTATTATACACGTAAACCTTCCTATAGTATCACTCTATCTGAAAAAAGCCGCATGCAAATCGGTTGCACGGTTTTTAGCGTAGCGTAGCGTATAAGCATACATAGGGACAGACAGAAGAAATTGACGTTGTCTTATACTATGTAATCTATACTAATATATAAAGAAGTAAAGTTTGTGTGTTTGTTAAATTGTAAGGGATAATTTCGGGATCTACTGAACCGATTTTAAAAATTCTTTCACCAATAGAAAGCCACATTACTGCTGAGTGTCATAGGCTATATAAAAAAAGGATTGTTCACGTTATGCCCAATGAAGTGGGCACGGTTCCATTAATGATTAATAAAACAACAATACGAACACATATAATATATAACCTACATAGTAGTAGGTACAAACAAAAATAATTTTGTAAGCGAACATCTCTTTACCAAGGCTTGCAATTAAATTTCATATTAAAATATTTCGATACAAAATTTATTGTAAAATAATTGTTTTCGTGTAGGTATAAAATGAAATTTTCCGTGTATTTCATTCAATATAGTGAAGTCCAATCATTCGCTTCTTTTGACAGAAATTGATTTCAATTTTACATGATATAAAATATAAAATCATCAGTGTTTTCTGTATTCGCCGGGTTAATTGTCGGTTATTTCGTACTAAATAGACGTGGCACTCGGTTTTGCTTTTTCAAAGTCAAAGTGAAAGTCAATTGGTAATTCAACTAGTCTACATATAGTAGTCTTAAATCGTTTCATTCAACAACACTTATTTCAAAGTAAAAGTCAAACGTATCTTTATTCAATTAGGCTACATAAAGTAACACTTTTGAATCGTCATGGTATTACAAAACATTAACCACCGGTTCGGAAGGCAGTTTCTACAGAGAAGAACCGGCAAGAAACTCTGATACTTGCTCTTTAAAAATAAAAACGTACGAGTGATAACTAATATACATAGCAATATATATAGACTAAATAAAATACTCATGTGCAAAGTCAGTAAAAGTAAAAGTCAAGATAAAAAGTATTCTATGTGTTAATTTCGCTGGATAAATCTATCTGAATGGCAAAACTTTAATTAAATACGTTCAGTGTTTCTGTGTCATCATCTTTCTATATATACATACTTCCTCACCTCAAAGCAAAACCGTGACAAACTTAAGAAACAGCACTACTGTAGATTACTGGCTACTGCCTGACAAACTTACGAAAATTACCTCTTTATAGCATTAGTTTACACACGTATTAGATAAGTTACAACCTACCACCAGTTGTAATCTCATTAAAAAAATAAGTACCGAACCAAAAAAAAAATTGTAACCTTATAACCACTGAGCTATAAGTGAGCAAATTGCACGGTCGGTGTAAATAACCTTCGCGCGAGAGCGTCAGGTTAACGTACTGCGAAGGAAAATCAAATCTCATTCAACGATCCCTTGCTATGTCTACTCTTTATAAACCGACTTCGCAATGGAGGGTAATGTTTTTTGATAATCTATGTTTGTATATACAGTCGACTAGAAAAGTATTTTAAATATATGTATGCGAGTGTACTTATACATAGGTAATATATAAAAATATAACTTTGTGTTTTAAGAAAAGAAAAAACATTTATTTACAGCATTATATAAACAAGAAATACTTTCTTAAACCAAAATAAACATATTACATTTTGTAATGCTGAAAGATTATTCAACGACGAAACATTGCAGACTTCCTTAGTAGGCGAGGGAGTCAGTATATATAATACTAGCTGCTTCCCGCGACTTCGTCTGCGGTGACTTTCATATAAACTTTGACCCTTTTAATCCTTTTTTCGAGTTAAAAAGTAGCTTAGGTTCTTTCTCAGGCTCTAGACCATCTGTGTACCAAATTTCGTTTTAATCGGTTCAGTAGTTTTGAGTGATGAAAAGACGGATATGTATGTATATATGTATGCCTATATAGACATGGATAGATAGACAGACAGAGTTACTTTTGCATTTATAATATCAGTATGAAAGTATGGAGTTCTTTAAATAATAATAGTTTAAATTATTTGTGCTCACTTACTGAAAAAAAAATCTACACGTATTAAAATTGATACGAAAAACACTGATATGATGACTAAGTATACTACAGTTTGTAAAACCCCCTTTTTCCTGGAAAGTGAGAAACAAAACTGCTGCATTTTTTGCCAATTCAAAAAACCTAAAGATTATTCAAATCGTGTTTCGTATAAAAACTTCGTACCGTGTCGAATTATAATTTTTGCTTAAACTGACTCATACGATTTCATTAATCTATATCTATATCTATATCAATATTCATTTTAAAAGGGCAATTATCATAGCTACTCCTCTGTAGAAAACTTCTTATAAACAGGTGGTAAAGACCAGGTTTTTTTGCGAGCAAAACCGCGGGGCATAGCTAGTTCACTGTAATTTCAATGCAGTCATTAAATTATTCCCGGTATGCTTCATATATATATATCAGGTTTGAAATGGCTTATTTCTGTGGTACCATCTATAAGAGTCAGCGGTTGAAATAGACTCATTAATTTTAAGGGGAGGTAGTTATTTTTTTATCCGACTACGTCGAAACCAAAGATATGAGTAACGCTTTTACTATATTAGTTAACATCAGGAGTACGTCCAGCTCGTCTCCTCACTTCTTCGTATAAAAAAAAGTAAGTAAATGTGGCATCGTAATGCTGAACTGCTTTTAATGAATAAGGTGTCTGAACATCAGTATAGTAGTATTAGGGCGGGCTACAGACGTTACAGTAAAAAAGTTTAAAGTTTTTCTAGTTGTATCTCTGTTTAATGATGGATGGAGAAAGATTTTGACCTTAGATGCTAATAGGATCTCGCCTCGAATGAAAAACTGTCGGACTTGTATCGACTAAACCCTCCAACCCCTGTTTTCCGTTCGTCTTATCGTGTTAGGTAGGGTACAAGGGCACCTATGAAGACCTGTCCACGACTAACATTTCTATCTATACTCACGGTAGATTAAGAATAATATTATTATCTTAAAATACTATGGGCCGGCGTTACTCTTAAAATCAGGAGTGCGTCCAGCTCGTCTCCCCTCATCATATTATAAAAAAAAATGCGCTTAATAGGCCAACTTATTCAAATAGTACTCATCCTAATTAAACCTTTTATTAATAATGCTTCATTTGTCTTTCATATTAGGATTAATTCATTCTAGAATTAATCAATCGAAAAAAAATCCAACTCACTTTTTAACCTTATCATATGAAATTAAATTTGTCATAATTCCGCAACATCTTTCAACTTGGGTCAAACCAAATACTATAATAGATATCTATCATGTACTGACAGACACGCGAATTACAATATATTCAATTAGCAATTAATATCAGCTTTGATACTTTGTAATGACATTATTGTTCAATTTTCAATATAATTGTATATTAGACTAGCTATGTTTTGACTTTGACTTTGGGTGTATCAGTCAAACAAGTCAAACATATTTTTATTCAACTAGGCTATATATAGTTACACTTTTGAATCGTCATGGTATTACAAATTACCGCTGGTTCGAAAGATGAAGAAGAAGAACGGGCAAGAAAATCTTTTAAAATCTTTTAAAATATCTTTAAAATATCACACTACTTATACAGATAAATAAAGTTGCTTTACACTGTCTTTTCTGAATAAGTGTGTATATATGTATGCCTATCATGAAATCAATGTAACAGATTTTGATGCGGTTTTTTAAACTGTTAGAGTACTTTATGGGAAAGGTTTATGTATAATTAAGTACTCCAAACATTGTTTATGCACCTATGTATCCTCAACAAAACCGGCGTCAAGTAATGACATCTCTTTTACCTTATATATTATATCCCTCTCTTTTGTCTTTTCCTTATTCCTTATTTCAAAATCTGATAGGTACCACTGCTATTAGCTTGACAATTGTCTCTGAGTAGGGGTGGTTACTTACCGTCAGAGAAATAGAAATTTCTTAACTTTCAGGTCTAAATGCTTTGTATTTTTCTGGAGTCTGGGTGTTGCTATGTATTGTATGTATATATTTACAGAAGAAAAGTATGTGTATGTAATTTATTCCGTTATCTAGTTGCCATAACACAAGTTTCGGCTTAGCTTGGAACTAGATGGCGCTGTGTATAAATGTCCTGAAAATATTTCTTTATTATTATTATTATATTATGACCCACTAGGTTTCAGAGTCAGTAATAATACCGGGATAGCAATTGCGATGATTAGCTCAAATCCGTTTAGTAGTTTTTGTGTAACACTATACATATATAGTCGTCGCGTACACTGTCACGATATAAATAAAACACCACTGCTGTTGAACTCGTCTTTAATTGACGTATTAACTATATAAGCATTTGAGACTACAAAATAATAGCGCGATGCAAGGGCAATCAGCGC
>DWAJ01003964.1:0-13775 GCA_018238005.1 Eurema mandarina
TTTCGAGGACAAAATCTCCTTTCGGATACCCGTTCCTCCGGGGGGAGCGAACGTGGTTATGTCGGACTCACACGCTCAAAAACGTGCAGACACCGACTAAAACTCCTCGGTATTCCTCCATGCACCCGCGACGGGCTAACAGGCACGCGAAAAAGTTTCAACCCCTCGCGCAACCTTTTGGGGGTTGATTTAAAAAAAAGAAGCTTATGTCCTTCCCCAGGTTTTAGACCATCTGTGTACCAGTTACTTTCGCATTTATAATATTAGTAGTGTACGATTGATACAATTATCTCGGGTGTTTAAAATCGATAGCTGTTAAAGTTTTTCCACTCTTAAAAAGGAATGTTAAACAGCTACTTATGACAAATGTCAATTAATAAAAAGTCGGCAAAATCAACATTTTGATAAATACAAGTTAGCTTAGTTACATATTTAATTAAATTATTAATTAGCTTTTCAAAACGGTAAACTTAAAAACAAGGTACACCTCGTCAACTGTTTTTAATGTATGAAATAAATAATAACATAAAAATGAAATGGAATAACAAGAATATTTTATATAATATGTTCAATAGAAAAACGGAGAATGAGAATAGCGAGAAAAATACATTTTATTGGAGCGCTAATAGAAACATGAAACAATAAAAATATATCAAAGACTTCATCTGTTCGCAAATAAGCAAAAACGATATTATTTTAAAATATGAAAAGCTGATTAATGAAAGGTCACATCAGTCTTTATTTCAAAACTCTTAATCAATTATAATTCCTAATTATATCAAACTAAAGTGGATTAAACTGAATGTATAATATTTATTTAGCATGCATTCATTCCGGGTACTACAGACAGTTATGATTTTATCATTTGATTTTTCTAAAGAACCGTTAAATTTAATTTATACTAGCTGTTGCATGCGACTCCGTCCGCGCGAACTTTCATATAAACGTTGACCCCCTCCCCGCTTATAAAGTTTTCATTATTTAGGGACAAATCCAACGAACCAAAAACCATGAAAATTAGTCTAGCCGATCTCGAGTTATAAGTGTTGTAACAAACCTGTCTTTGTTTTATACATATAGACTGGCTGACCTGTACCCATTTCGTTGGGCAAAATGTTAATTATTATTTTTGGTTTTTTTATATAGCCTATGACACTCAGCAACAATGGGGCTTTCTATTTGTTGAAAGAATTTTTAAAATCGGTTCAGTAGATCCCGAGTTTACCCCTTACAGTTTAACAAACACACAAACTTACTTCTTTTTAATATTAGTATAGATTAACAAGCATACTAGAAATATAACATATTTGTGCACTTTTCACTTATTATTCATACCCAATAAATAACACAGTCAATCATTACTGAAACATTTTCATAACAAACCGTTTGTGTAAGAAAATAATCAGTTTCGTTTCAACGAACAGAAACCTTTGTTCTTTGATATACTTTAAAAGTCTGAAAGCTTATCAATATCAGTGTCCCTTAAAAGATGTTTTTATGAAAATGCTTTGTAAGTTAAAAGTTCCTTTTAAAAGTAAGGATTCCTTTCGCTGTATTGGAGAGTGAGAGTTTTTGAAATATATTTTTAATATTTGTTTTATGACAGCGACAGAACTTATTGGTGCGTGAGGACACGATCAACTTTATTTAAACCTGTTTGCACTTAGTGCATATAATGTTTGTATTAAGCTCGCACGGCTTTTATAAAACGTGGCGCGGAAAATGTATATTGACGCGATGGATTTTATGTTATTTTTCATTAAAATTAACATATTTCAATCAAGGTTTTGGGTGTGGATCAAGATCGGAAATTTCGATTAGCGATTAATATTTACGTTGTTGAAAAAACATTATTGAAAATAATGAAAATTGAAATAATTTCTATATTATTTGTATGAGAATACTAAAATAATGGTACAAGATTATTTATACTGTACGTTAATCGTATAGACGATTGTATATTTAAAATATTTAGATTCTTAACAGTCATAAAGTCAGAATACTAATTGATTTTATATTAAAAGGCTCTAACCTTTAGGGAATAAGCGGTGAAAAAGGTAAAATACTAAAATTTTTATCACGCAACTTTATTGTAATGACTTAATAAAGGGCATTTAAATTTTTGATTATAATTTGTTAGTAAAATACTGAAAGCCAAAAATATAAGATTAGATATGTAAATTTAATACTAGGAGAATTTAATCAAGGATATGTTTCCGTTATATACCTGTGAGGTACATTTGTGTAGAAGCAGAAACTCCGACAATGCCCTGTGATACGGTAACGACAGAGGTCTCTCAAGTTGTTAACTCCTTTGTCATTGTGAAGTTCAAAATCCCTCAGTGACATTGTTAGATCAAGATCCTGGCTTGCCGGACATTACTTATTTTGGAAGAAGAACGAAATAGAAGCTGTATGGTGTATTTTGTTTGTTTGCAAATCTTTTAATAACGAAAAGAATTTCATAAGATACCAATGGTTCCCGTGAACCGTGGATCTCGTTGGACTTTTATCGACCAATTTTTGATATTATAGGAAAACTCTAAAGACTTAAATCGGGAATCGAATAATAGCCAATTTCCTGTACATATGATTTAATGATTTTTAACTGACATATATTGCATATAGTTATAAATATACAACAAGATTCTTCCTTTACAACTAACTGTAGCGAATGAGTATCTTGTACAAATGAAATTCCATATAATATGGGACTCGTCAATTGGCTATAACAGACTGATTTCTCACGATGTGTCTAATTTTCCTCATTATTATTTGCAAATAAAAACACATACATCATACATCTAAATTGCCACAATCAATTAATAAAACATTATATAATATTAACTCGCCAATCATTCATTACTTCTAAATTTTTGAGTAATATAGAGGTGCTATATCCTATTATATATTAATTGTACTTCTTACTTAACAAGAATGTAGATAACTACTGGTCCATAGTCTATACAGTCCCTCCCACACAGTCGTCCTCCGTATTCCATCAAGAATTAAGACAACAGCAGTTCGCTGCAGGTTGACGGGGTACCCGCCAACATATACCGGTATGTTGATATAGGGTTATTACGATAATCCGATAACGACGGTAAGAGTCTAACATAAACTCAAGTGCTAACCAAATCTCAAGGTATGCAAAGACATTTCTCCAAATAAAAAAAGAATTCAAATAAAACTATTGAATAAAACACGTAAAGACCGAGTCACCTGGAACATTACCTTATCAGTACTATAACGAGACGCGATGAAACTTAACTATCGAATCATGAATACATGTGCCATAACCATTCGCTTATGCAATAAAATAAGGACTGCCAGCTAATGCCGCGCAGATATGCACGTACATACCGTTATTGGATATTGCACTAATTACCATTTCATCAATATTCACGCTTGCCTCTTATTAATTGTAAACTTAACGCGACCATTACGTAGAGCTAACTATGGAATAACTGTTGTATGATGCGGTTTTGTGTTCACGCTTCGAAGAACTTAAGAAAACGCAATCAAGGGTTGTTTAATTTATTCTTAAAATATCGTAGAAATTAGGATACATTTGCTAAATGTGTATTTCCATGAGGCAAATAATTAACAGAGCGTTATCAGTATTAATAAATAAGAAGATATTGATTGCTCAATAATATACGGATTGTGGATATGTTAATCTAAAAACATATTTGCTGCTTACAGTGTTTGTGTTTTCGATTTTATTCCCGTTCGTTGCGTACCTTTTATTATTTTAGGTTTATGGAAAATATAATAACCATTTAAATGTTTTTGTTACGAATTCGACGCCTACACATGTTCAGGAAAAAATGATTGACAGACAGACTATAGTAAATACAAAATAGTTATGCTCGTGCTTTTTAAAAGTATTGCACTTCGGAACTCCAAAATAGAAATAGCATGCATACTAGAAACTCCTGGCAATACTTTATTATGGCAACATCAAAACCCAATTCCATTCAACATTTAAATAATTTTAAACGGTTACCTACCTACCTACCCATTTATTTGTAATACTCAATTACCCAAATTTAAAATAAACCGATAAATTTGAAACAGAACAAACCTTTTTAACGATTTCACGTCAACGTATGTGTATGTGTATTTTCTTAATATTCATGAGCAATGATTAACTACGCAGGTGCAAACAAGGATCAGGGCGATCCCCCGGGCAAACTCCGACAACTGATATGGGAACCCTTATTCCACATGTTTACATTAAGTACAGTTTAGCTGTAATCATGGAATTGTATATCAGGTAAAATTACGCCGCTGTAAGCATTTAAGTACGGCTATCATTCAGGATAAAGCGCTTTAGGATCAACTCTATGAAGCATACATGAATAATTAATTATACTGAAGTGCTTCAAATAAAATTAACGCACGTTTTATGGGACGATAGTGTCGATATTAGATTAGCTTCAAGCGTTCGATAAAACTGAGTAAAAATTCTATGAACATTAAATATATACATTCAGTGACAATACTTGCTATGCCTAATTAATATTCTGAGGCAAGATTTTACATTAATGACATTTAAATTGATATAACTAACACATACGAGTATATACTCCGACTGCTTATGACGAAGGGCTGATAGAAAGTTGTGAACTCTGTCTATACTCAAATGCCGGCTCGTTTGCTCCTTTATTAAAAAAACATGTTATAAAACATAACCATTATAACAAAAGAAAAATGATTTGCAATCGTAAAGCACGTTGTAACATCTGTGCAGTGTTTCGTTTGTATCCGTTGCTCCTTTTCCCTTTGAAAGCGGATATGCGAAACAAAATATTTTTTTAGCTACGTGAGTACGTACGCCTCTTTGAATAATATTTCAAACAGAAAACGAAATAAGGAGTGAATTAACTAGTTGCCTTTGTGTTTCGTCAGAATACGAATATATGAATAAAGATGTGACTACATGAGTACCTACAACATGTTAAACAAGTATCAGTGTCTATGATTTTTAGACGATTGTCTCCGAAAAGATATAAACATTGCACTCAAATGGTCCGAAGATTTAAGAAACTTCTCAAAGTGTGAATACTTCAATTTTTCTCTCAGCTATATTTGCGAAAGCGCAATATTCCCGAGATATTTGAGACAGTTCATTGGCATGCGAATGGACAATAAAATAAAGCGTCAAGAGACGCTGTTTGTATCGGCTTTCAGGTTTGGATTGTGATGTTGAAGGAATATCATTCGGAGAAAATATTTTCGTCTATTCCAACTCATACTAATATTCTAAAGAACTAGAAGAAGTACTAACTAACGCAGAGCTTTCTTCTTGCAAAACTGTATATCGTTATAATGTTCATTCCGTGGAATTCGCTTTAGAATAAAAATTAATCTTCTAGACGTTTAATATGAAAATGAAAATTCTTTGCAAGACATAAATGTTTTATGGGCTCTGTTATTTTTATTTAATAAATAAAGGCATCATCTATGAATCACAAGAAACAGTATTTTATGAGGTCTTCTTCTATTGTCTTCTAATTCATGTATATCTGTCTGTACACTGTCACAGATATTTTAGTCTGAAAGTACGAGTATGTATTATTATTAGGTAGGAGTATTAGGGACAGTTAAATAAGGGCATTTCAAGTAAAATATAAAATAAACAGATGAAACAAAAATCGTGATAAAAACCAATGTAATATAAAACCTTATTAAAATAAAGATTTCTTTTTAAATTCGTTGTACGTCAAAAATATGTTTTCATTCTTTAGTACTGTTACGTGTATATTCAATGCTATTAAAAGTACGATTTTTTGTAACAAAAACAAACGACTGTTCGTTAAAAACAACTTTCCAATTTAGACGTGTTCAATATGTTTGCATTAACAAGGCTTGTTGTGATCGAGTGGATACACATTCAGATTAATCGAATGTTCGTTAAACGTTATAAATATTCATTGATTTCACTAACCCATGTATATTGGAGCTTGCTCGAGACAACCGGGTTACATCGGCGTAAACTGTTTTTCTGCAATAGACAAGTTACGCGAAACTTGGCAATAATCTTTTGACAAATAGGGTGAAACAAATGAAATTGAATTCGTGATATATTGTCCCTGTTTGCACTGAAAATACAAGGAAATTGGGTGGTTGGTATTTGGTAATTTACGTTCGTTTTTATCAATGTCATAATGTGTATGTCTTTGAGTAGATACACGTGTCTAAATATTAATGAAGGAATCTGTTAAGAATCAAAGCGGCTGTGTTAATTTACGTCACTAGATCATATTTCTGCTTCTATAAATAGAACGTTAATAATATTCATTTTTAATCATTTAATAATTAATGTTTAATGTTAAACATTAACATTAAACATCAGATATAATTGTGCTCACCCGACTACTGAACTAGTAAAAATACTGTATCTCAGCAGTCGGGTCCACCCCATTAGCGAGTTCAATTTACAATATCAATGCAACATATATAATATATTAAAGAGTTCTTAATAAATTTAAATCGTTAATCTAATACGTATTTATAACTGAATACATGGTCACTTGAAGCATGAAATAATGAAGTTACCTCACAATTCTGTATGTCGTAGAAACAAGTAAGCGTTGAAAAGAATATTATACCAACGCTGACACGGTATTCATTATACTATTTTTGCACAAGTGGCCATTAGATACACGAGCAGTGCGTAAGATCTTCGTTCCTTCTCCAGTCTCCTTGGAAAGAAACATGACCTGTTTTTAACGAGCTAGGTTAGTGTTAGTTACTTAACAAGCTTCCTAATAAAAAACACGTTTGTAGTGTGCTTTTCATTACTGTTAATAGACTAACTCATGTGTTAATGAAGATGATACGCGTATTCTAACTTGTCATACATTTTTTACAAAACACATTGGTTTTAAGTCTTTTCTTTGACTATTTTTATTATTCTTATTTGTGAATTTTCTCATGCCCTTACTGTTCATAGAAGTAAGTGTAAAATACGTTCTTAACCATTGTAAGAGATGTAATATTAAATATAGATAATATAAATATTCAAATAATTGTGTCATCATTGTTAAGTTCAATAATAATTAATAATTAATTCTTCAAGAGCATTAAAGTTTGCAGAAACGTTTTTACGAAGTGTTTAGTCGGACGTTAGATATAAATTGCGAGCCTTTACTTTTGTTTTAAGACTGAAAGTCAGAATGAAACGAGTATGTTATCGCGTTAAAACTTTATGCTGTATCGTTCTGTTTCAGACGATATTCGTCGCTAAGACATAGTATTTTTTTACTTTTTAGCTTTACATGTCTACAATCTACATACCTATAAATAAATATTTATACATACAAACACAGATCTTCAGAAAATCTTAAGTACATTTATTTATAATAGGTCTAATTCTATTTTGACGTGTTCTATTTAGGTGACATTTTGCAAGTGTTTGATCAATTGTGCGTGTAAATTTGTTCATTAGATCCGAAGGCATTTCTTATCTTATCATTAGCTAGCGGACCCGTGTTTGTTATATTAACATTATGCCCACTTCGTTGGGCATAATGTTAACAATCCTTTTTTTATATAACCTATGACACTCAGAAATAATGTGGCTTTCTATTGGTGAAAGAATTTTTAAAATCGGTTCTGTAGATCCCGAGATTACCCCTTACAATTTAAAAACACACAATCTTTACTTCTTTATGTATTAGTATAGATTATTCTTTACTTATAATGATTTTCTTCGCAGTCTCTCTAATCACAAACGGAATTCAATTATAAGCACCTATCACTGATTGGCCTATGATTTTTTTATAGAGTGATATAAGAGGAAGGCTTAAGTGTATAATACATACATGAATTCAGGTAAAACCGCGGGAACTGTTATTATTATAAAAAAGAATAAAAAATCATTAATATCTATCATAATTGTCATAATTTCTTTATCTATTTCTTTCTGTATATTTGAATCTCTTTTAAAAGTTCCAATACATTTCTCGAAAAAGAGTACAGAGGTTTCGATTGCATTAACTTTTTACATAACTTTGGAAAGGATAAACTTAATCTGAATTCAGAGCGCAAGGTTGGATTGCTCAAATATATTTCAGTCGGAACAAAATGTAGCTATCTATCTTTTATTTCCCTCATTCCATTAAAAGTGCGACTAAAATTTATGACGTGAATACTTGGATAAAATAATTTCATATTAGCTATTGCATTTGTATTGCAAGAACTTCAATTTATAATTGTCGTATTAACTTATATAAAGTATTAACCGCACCATGTAGTTTTACTAGCGTTTTTTTCCTGGAGCAATATAATAAAGATAAAAAATTCCTAAATGTTATGTTACTTATTCTTGGTAGTATTACTTTTTTTTCGTTTTGAAATTGGATTTTATGTTTAGGAAACTAAACACTTAACTATTAAGACGACTTTTAATTATTATTACCATTAACATTGGTCACAGTGAAGTGTTTTATTTCTTAATAAATATCCTGTCTTAATCCATAACATTAACTTCATGTATTCCAAATCCGTCTTTTATTTTTTTTAAGAAGAAATTACATATATCTATGCATGCATCGATGCATGATTAATTAATTATCGATCCATAGACCCTCAGCAAATATCACAATAATATTATTATATTAATTGTCAAGTAAGTATATTATTAAATCTGAATACAGCAATATGTATGATATCTATGTATGTGCATGCACAAGGAATATGTACTGCGACCATGCAAACATCACGATGCACCAAGTTCAAGAAAACACTATATTTTCAAAAGCTTAATATAAATCCACATTTCGTTGGAAGCCTTCATATTATTTCAACGAAAATTCGGTTTTCTCGAAATTAATTTAGTACTGAATAGCATTACATTTTGCAAGAGCGTTAATAAAGATATCTTTGAAGTGGTTCACGGATATACAGCGGATTATAAAACTTAAAACCTGCTCTACACCAGACTTACCTTATATTTGTAGTTATAAGATATCTTAGTCTTATTAAAATGTAAGATTATCAACAAAGCTGTTGCATAGTCTGAATACTGACCAGATTAATTAGACGAATGACAAACGTGACAAATCCTCAACGGGTTCAAGTGCTATTGGAGTGAAGAACCGTATATTTTAACAATGGTTTGTATAACACTATGCTCCGCGTTCATCTTGTCATAATATGTCATTCATCTAATTAGCGTAGTTAGATTTTATGTTGAAATATCTAAATAATTATATATACGACGTTATATAACCCTTCTTATATAGAAAAATAAACTCACTGATTTCTTTTCTTTTTCCAATGGTATTCTTTTCCCTTCGGGGCGAACCAGTATAACTCGGTTTCTTTCAGTAAAATGACCATCTATTTAAAATAAAAAGATCATTAAAACATAGTCAGGAAGTATATTTGCCTTGTATACCCGAGGGATATCATTCTCTTTGTATTTGTCGTTGCAGATTGAACCTCTTCCGTTCTTGTTATATGGCAACTTGTTATATCGGCCACTTAAATTGCTTTATGTACTTCTTTTATATTCTTGGATGTGACTGCAATACTGTGATAACCATTAACCGTTAACATGCATTTATATTTTACGATTAATAAAAATGTATACCTTATTAATACTGTTAACAAAAGTTCTATTAATTTTCATTCAATTATTTATTTTAATAATTCAAACAAAAGCACGATAAGCCACATAAAGCAAAAAATATTGCATTTAAATTATATCGATTGGGAGTATTATCTGTTGAACTGGGAGAACCTCTCAGATCTCATAAAAGATTGAAATAGATTATTTATTTAAATCCAGCACTTAAGCGCTTGAAATTGGAAAAAAACACGACGCGGACGGGTGAATAGATTAGGCGTGTAGAAGCGGAGAGGGTGACCATTTATTGAAAGTCGGGGGTAGCGCGTGAAGGCATTAGCCCTCCCGCTCCTCTGAAAAAGTGTCGCTTTCTCTGAAACATTGCGCTGGGGCTTTTCAATTGGCGAATGTATTTTATTCGAAGCCAATCGATCTCTAGACAACAAAACGCACGTCTTGAATGGAGCGTCTCGCGAGGCGATAAATCACCGATGTCTTCGATATGTTTAATGAAACCCCCGGTTTACTTATAGTGGGTAAAGCTATCAATAGCTATTGGCACCGAGGGGAACTGTAGCTAAATGTTCTATCTGAGCGTATACGTGCATATAAAATTGTATCTAAATTCTTACTCAAGATATATCTATACATATAATAAAAACGTAACGAATCGCTGTCTGTACATGGAAAATACATGAGAAAAAATATTACAGGAGACCTTTATTAACGCAATTGAACCCAAAACAATGATTTTTGGAATTTTTGTCTGTTTGTTTGTGCACGCTAATCTCAGAAACGGCGTATCCTATCTAGATGGGGTTTTCAATGATATATTGTGGTAAGCTTAACATAACATGTAGTGTTTAATTCATGTCAAACGGTTTATAAATAAAAAAGTTATGGCAATTTAAAGAATCACGTTGAACTTGCTGAACTGTTGGCGCTGGTTAGGCATTTTCAAATATGCTGCCCAAAATCACTTTTCTACGCGGGCGAAGTCGCTGGCACAGTTAGTATATAATATAAACCTTGCTCATGAAATTGGTACAATCTATAATAATGAAGAGAATGAGAATTAGTCGCATGGTTTTAAAGATTTAAGCTTATATAGCTATAGGGACAGAGAAAACGACATTGTTTTATACTATGTAATGATCCTTTATTATGTAGTAACATAACACAAACAGAAAAACTGAAAAATAATTCTGCGTGTTAATGGTGGCCTTATGGCCATGAGCCATTTCTTCCAGCCACCTATTCTGTAGGATTAAAAAAAAAAAAGAAGAAAACTGAATTTGAGAAAGAACTTAATACAAAAAGATTGATACATAAACCGTTTATACAATGTGTAACAGAAATGCGTGGTAATATTTAAGGATAGCAAAGTATACCTAATTTTAAATGAAAGTATTAAAAATTCATTTCATTTGAACTATTTATTATCGAGATATTGATTTTTTATTTCCATTGACTAGCATATCGATATTTAAATTTATCGACGCTACAACATCACTTTAGAGCTATCAGCTGTTACGTGTCAATGACCACATGCCCAATGTATTTCATTGAAAAAGACACTGCTGTCTCTGCCATTAGAATTCGAAAAGTGATGTAGCACTTTTGTTTTGATTTACATATTATCGATTTTATTGATTAATTATTAAAATGAAAAATCTCAAATATGTTTATTTTAACGCGGGGACTTGTATATAGACTATCTATAAGCATCTGAACATCACGCAAAAATATCACCACACATTTCTGTTACACATTGTATATGTTTATAAAGATAGTTATACAACTAGTTGATTCGTTTTGCCTGAACATTTTCCAGTGTAGAAATTTAGAATTTAACCGTAGCTACAAAAGACAGTAGTCTTACCGCTGCACTTATCTTAATATTTCAGGTTTATCTATCAGAGTTCAGCTTCTCCGAGCTCTACCGAGTCGGTTCAAAGTAACCGTAGAAGTCTCTGAAGGTACCCATGTGTCCGAACATGCTGTAAATAAGCAGTTGGCCGATAAAGAACGGATAGCCGCTGCTTTGGAGAATAAAAATTTGCTGCAAATTATAAATCAATGTGTTAGGTCTTTGTAGAATCTGTGATAGTGTTATTGACCCCTTTTTATACATATACAATGATATTATATTAAACTAGCTGTGCCCCGCGGTTTCACCCGCGTAATTCGCGTAATACGGGGTTATCACCAATCTGCATACCAAATTTTAACTAAATCGGTCCAGCTGATTTTGCGTAAGAATAACAATCATACACCTATACATACATACTCATAAACTTTTACATTTACTTTGTAGGAAAGATATGTTATAAGTACAAAGTTTTGAAGACACAAAAACATCCTCATAAGGACGTCTTAGGTGAGACCTGACTCTTCACTCCCTTTTTTGTTGTTGTTTTTATCATTTATATCTTTTCTATCGTGTCGACTTGTATGTATGTGTGCTGCCGCTGCTGTGCGGAACACTTTTCGGTTGATTTTTAAGTGTAAAACTATTAAATATAATATCATTGTACTGATATGTTACAAATTTTTGCCTAAACTTGAATTGTTATAAACTATAGGCGGAAAATGGCGGAATTATTCTATTGTTACTTAGATACTTAAAAATAAATATATTCTAAGCTTAAGTTTTTTATTATTAAAATTCCCAAAATTATAATTTGTTTCCATTCTAATAATTATTCTGTTTGTTTGTTTCTAATAATTATTAGAAAACTAATCGGCCCAACGCGACTTCGTTCACGCTGTCCTAATCCTACCCGAAACTTTATACTCTACGCCTATTATTTTTTTTGCTTAAAAACTATCCTCATACATCCAGGATTATTCTAAAAAGAATTATGAAACTCGCTTCATCTGTTATCGAGTTATGCGCTTCTATATATTATGATTAATTCTGTATGTCTGTCCTTTCATCACGCTAAAACTACTGAACCGATTAGAACGAAATTTAGTACACAGATGGTGTAGAGCATGGGGAAGGACATAGGCTACTTTTTTAAAAAAAAACCCCCAAAATGTTGCGCGGGGGGGTTGAAACTTTTTATAATTTTACGCTTTCACGGCCAAGCCGCAACCGGAATCGATTGTAATGAAATTTGGTACACAGATGGTCTAGACTCTAGAGCCTGAGATAAAACATAGGTTACTTTTTAACTAGAAAAAAGGGTTATAAGGGAGGAAGGGTCAAAGTTTATATGAAAGTCCACGCGGAAGGAGCCGCGGGCAAAAGCTAGTAACTACGTAATATTCCAATATCCCAGAGCGATCTGAAGTAACTTATTTTCACACGGATGAAACCTCGTTATTATTATTATAATAATTATAATAATAATAATAATTATTATTATTTGCCGAGTGACACCTGGTAGTATCGCGCGAGAAAGGTAACTAAAATAACAACCATTTTTGTTATTTAATTCGTTTAGAATATTATTTTAAAGTAATACCATAAGCGCACACAAACTGACGCAGTTGGCAAATGCTTATCTTTTTTATTTTTGTATTTTTTTTCTTTTTAATGTTGTTTAATTTCATTTTCTGTATATGCTACTAAATTTTTTCACTCTTCTTTCACTGTCAAGGCTATTAATCTCTGGAACTCGCTACCCTTAGAAATAAAAAAAGCTCAAACTCTTCCATCCTTCGATCATTTAGTTAAAGAACATTATTTATTACTATAACTTAAGACTCCACATATACTTATATTATTTTCGGAACTAAATATATATGTATGTATGTATGTATGTTGTATATGGCAATTTATTTGTATGTGTATGTGTGTATATATATTTATGTGTGTATGTGTATATTTATCTATAAATTACACCACCCACCTAATTACGATTAAACAGCTTTTCTGTACTACAGGTTGCCTGTAAGAAATCACTAATAGTGATAAGGCCGCCTATTGTCGAAACACTGTTTGCTGTATTTTGATTTCTAGTTTAAGGTGTATTTCTGTATTGTATAGTAAATTGGCAATAAAGTATTTTTATTATTATTATTATTGGTATATATATTTATTTCTCAGCCTTTTTTTTTAGCTGGTATTAGCCGTAACTACGGGCTGTGTGCCAAGTAGGTACGGTGGGGGGGGATTGTGGATATTTTAATTTTCGTCTAGCTGCAAGAACTTTCTTACTATTCTGCATGTGTTCAGAATGGCTGC
>DWAJ01003965.1:0-13772 GCA_018238005.1 Eurema mandarina
TAAAATTTTTGTAAAAGATAAAAATAAAAAACCAAAAACTTGGTTTTTTGAATTTTTCACATAAATTTTGAGGTTATGTGAAAAAAGTGTTGATACAAAAGTTTTAGATCTTTTTATTATCTACAACTTTTCCATTCGACTTTTTTCGATAGGACTTTTAGTTTTGCCGGAAATCGAGAAAAACCGTTTTTTACTCTTAAAAACCCCCCTTCATCCCCTTCCCAACCTCAGATCGCCCGTAAATTATTTTTCCTTTCATTTTTATCATATTTCCCTCCTTTTCTAATGGGTTTGATTCTATTATAATTTTTTTTCACTTTTCATTATTTTTAAAGGGATCTACCCTGGTCTATAAACTAAAATTGTTATATTTAAAATCATAAAGGAGAAAAAACGTTGATGAAAATATTCATCGGCCTATTACGAGAGTACGCAAGCCCATTTAATGTTCTCGAAGATTTTCAAAACGCAACAGCCATTACTAAGATTGAGACGGAGTAATTCCTTATAACGTTTCCTTTTGTATAATTTTCGGCACGCGAAGCCCTTCAGTAAAAAGGGTAAAAAAGTAGGTAAACGGTAGCCGTACGATATAAAACATGAGCGTCTTTTTGTTTCCTCTAAAACATATGTGGAGGATATCCTGTTGTACCACAAGGGGTCATTATGTACGGAGCAATCCATACTTTTTGCTTATACAGAAGCTGTACGCTAAATTACCTGCTACGTAGTGATCCTTAATACCACGGTAATAAAGTCTAGAATATTCGATCGAAGTTAATATCGCTAATTAATACAGTGTATAATAAAGACGGAAACACTTAACTCGTCTTGACGCTCTTTCGGCAGATTGTTGCTTTAAGTCGGGTAGATTATGGATTTTCTAGCTGCGTTTAAAAGGGACTGTGATATTTATAATAGAGAAGGTTCACCCAATTCAGGTAGTACGATTGATTTTGTCAAAGATAATGATTTGATGAAACACGTCAAAGAAATTTTAATTAAAATTTTCCATGTGACGAATTGTTGGTTAATATGAATCACAATCGACTCACTGTGAGCTGTTAATAAGCAGTTTCCTTTCAAAGATTAAAACTGGCACGAAAAATTAGGATTAATTTATTTTGGAGTCAGACTTGATACTCGTTAATTTGAAATGTAAATGAATTTATTTTAATATGACTAGTGGTGTTATAACTTATAACTGTAACCAGGATATTAAAACATACCATACTTTGTTTAAATAAAAATTCATTAGTTAGTTTAGATTCAATACCCTTAGTTGTAATATACAGTGCTGCTCTATAGGTAATGCCATACTGAGAAGTAAAATAATTATTATGGAACCATTAAAATATATCATGCGTTACTAACCAATACACAACTCCATTATTCAGTGAATTCATAACAGCTGCACTTTTAATTAGTAATACTAACGGTAGGTTAAATCGCATTAATGTTAGACCTTATTCAGTTATGTGGAGTATAAAACATAACAGTTTGCAGACAGATTGAAACGCCGGTTTGGTATATGATAATGAAATATTTAGATGTCTCGTCAATTTGTATTCACAGTTTTATCGCTTTCTAAACACAATATATATAAAGATTTAAATCGATTTGGTTTTGGATGATTATGGATTTTGGATACACTACTAGGAGTCAATTAAGCTAATTTATTACAAATTAGTCGGTTCATAATATTATTGCGTGATTATAGTCTTATAACCAAAAGGACTGTTCAATATATTTGAATGAACTTTCAATGAATTTAAAAAAAAACAATCGCCGGTGTTTCTGGTTTAGATGATATTAAGAGTAACCAAACCGATTAACTTGGAAACCAAAAACACAAGAATAAACAAGTTCGAACAAGTCTTTCAGCCAGCGCATAACGAACACGTGGATCCTATAGTGTTTATACTTTATTTGACACATGACTGTAATTAACCAGTCAAAGCAATCACAATAACAAATGTTAAAGGCAGTCAAGTTCATGACACGAATCGACCGGTCACGACATGTCTTGCTGGTGTAGATGAAACAGATGAGTCACATATATGATAACATCAGCAAACGTCTCATTGCTCGTTGGTATTGATGTGTTTAAGAGAAACTACGCAAGCGTAATGTTGGATTCAGTTAAGATCAACCAGACATATAGAGCCAGATAAACGACAGTAGGTATAAACGAAATAGTTTTCAAAGGCTGGATTGAAAGATAAAAATTTTGCCAATTACTAAATAATAAAATAATCTTGCCAAATCTTGGCTAAATATCTTCTAAATCTTTGGTATTCCTCCTACGGAAAATGATGATTTAGCAAAAGCTATTTTTCTAAAGACGTACAGAACAGTCAATCACAATAAATAAATTTTATTTCAGAATCCTATTCCCTTCAATTAGTTTGCAGATAAACCGATCGGCACAAATCTCAACAACAAATTTCTTAACAATGTTACGTCAGCGGCTTCTTTTAATCTCACTTCTGTCGGTTATTGAAATAAAACTTCAAGAGCATTCTTTATCTTATCTGGATCTTGGTTTAAATATAAATCGAGAAAACGGTAGCGATTCCGTAGCGTCTACAGCTATGCGGAAACGTCCACAGTAATTTAAATTGCTTTCATATACATAGTAGATGTTTATTAATAGTGTAACTTTCAAAACACAAATCTAGTAGTTAGGAAATTGGGACTGCTATCTAATTCAATTATCGTAGCTACTAAACTTACCTGTCGACAATCGCCCGAATATCTACATTTGCTTCTGTATTGAAATAGATACGTGATATGTTGATAACATTTGTTATTTCTTCGACATACAAGTTTATTAAATGTCTAAGCCCATGTGAGGGCTGAAATTTGTTTAGATTTTTGATGAATATAAAATCTAGTTTACTTTATTTAATAGAAATAAATTTTTGATTTAGCTTAATTGATAGGAGTTATGTTACATAGTATATTACTATATTTTAAGATGCAAAGTATTATGGTACCGAATCCCTACAATTTTATAGACATTCATCTTCTTAAACGATCACGGAAACCATACTTGTTACTCCTTACGCTTTTTCTTACAACTTTTTTGGTTGGACAACTGGGAACTTCCTTTTACAATATTATCATAAAAACGGTATTCCGGTATCCCATAAGGCGCCGGATCCTTGTTATTTAGCACCTCGACCACTCCCACGACTAAATATGCTTCTGTCTGGGAATGTCCTGTTTCTATCACTTGTAAGTGAATTTGAATCCTATCCTTGCTGTAATAAGATGTAAAATCTACAAACGCTACAACGCTACAGTTACCAAAGTTCTTACTTTGACTCGTCTCTTGAGTCTTGACGATCTTATTCTTCAATGCATTTTGCAAAACTTATTTCAAAGATTCGTTCCATTCCCGTTACATTTTCAATATCGAGCGAGATAAGTTGTAAAAGTTTTAATAATCAGATATAATGAATCTGAAAGCAAAAAGTATTTTCGAATTGTATTCACTGAAATGAATACAAATATTGTAAGATATTATTAAGGCGGACCGTTATCAATATCGGCAAAAAATTAGAGTCATAGCAATTTGCTGAAATTACGTTTCTTTTGAGTTTGGACGCGAAAGAAATTGTCACAATAACAAATACCGTTAACCATGAACATTAGAAATCATTTTTACATTTTTTTTTATACTATGATAAAATATATAAAAGATATTTTACTAACATAGCATTTAAAGACAAAGTTATTTTAAAAGAGACAATCGAATATTTTAGAAGATTTGGAGAAGTATGTATTACTTTTTACCATAAATACGTAGGTAAAAACAAGTAGCTTGTTAATAGACATTCAATATATATTCAGACAATGTATCAAACTTTTCAGATTAAATGCGAAGTAAGCATAACAATAAAAAAGGCATACGAGTTCGTAATAAATTCAATATCAATTAACAATGATTGACAATCTTCGTAACAGGTCTAAGCGCCGCGTCATGTCAGAGATTGGTTGCCTGAGTCATATTAATTGCCTCACAAAGACGAGGTAAATTGATCGACCGTAGTAGGTAATTTATATAAAACATTGTGAATTTTGTGTAGAATTTTAGTACCGTGAAAACTGCTTGTGATTTGTCAGATTAATCAATTAATTATTAATTATAATACTCTGTTACATAATTTATGTTTTGGCGAAAATCGTATGAAAAGCCAAGTATTACTTTTTTTTTGTTTGATATATTTACACGAAGAGACTATAATTATTGCATTTATCTTCGTTTTTTTTATTTATTTGCAACTTTTCGTACCTATAGAAGAGACGAGACAAAATTGTTTAAGTATGAGGCTTTTGCCTCAATTCGACCAGCTATTTTCATTTATCCATCTGTATTTAAAGATTCGAATCTAAACTTTAACTTATTTCGTAAATAATACGTATAAATATAAAGCGTTCTGGATTGCTTTATTTTTTGTCCGTAACTATTTCATCTTGTATTCAAGAAACGCTAGACAAATATAAATAAACTCCGCTAGCAAACACTTACTATAATTAGTGTGAATCGCATAGTAAAACCTTAATCTTGTTCTGGTCAAGTGTATTTGTTTAGGGCAATTGTTTGGTAAACAGACTGATAGTAATTCGAAGACGACTATCTCAAATGCATAGTATCTGGTACCTTAAGAGCTTGTAGTTTACTAGGCAAATGTTTATGCAGAACATTAACGTAGGTCGAGACATACCTAGGTTTCTTTTTTATTCTAGCTTTGTCTTGCAGCTTAACACCGTTTTTCAATATAATCAACTCAATATAAATAAGCTATGACTCAACTACTTTTTAATTAAAACTAATTGAAGATCGATACATACGTAAGTTTCTTTTTGATACTAGCTTTGTCCTAACATTTCGATACTATTCGCTATATATTTAACTTAATATAAGTAAAAATATGAGTCCAGACTTTTTATTGGTAAAGAAACTGAAGTTTTACCCATTTTTATAGTGGGATAACCCTTATCAACGCTCTTCTAGGAAAGGAGAATATGGGTCACTTACGTCTTACCAAAGGAGTCAAAAGTACCTTCGCAAACTCTTCTACGAGGAATACTTCTCCATTTCACAAGCTTCAATAGCACAACATTACATATTCAATAATTTAACCACTGTAAAATATAGATATAGAGTTGTACCTGGTAGATGATTCACATATTTTTTACTACATCAAACGATAGACGAATCTATCTCATGAGTAACACTACCGATGTTCTTACCCAATAATTCATATCAATAAACTCAAGAAATACAACCACCAAGAATTTCACAATTAATTCACTCGCGCATCAAAATCGTTGAAAGTAAACGCTGAAGTATGTAGATCGTAAAATTTCGTGAAAGCACTGTAGGTCTGAGTCATTCACTCATTCCTAGTTAAGGTTAGGCCGTTCACACACTGGTTACATTTTCTTATAAAAATAGCGCCCTTACAAACATACATTTGTTTCTACCACTAGGTTACTCACTACCTACATAAGTAAGGACTTAGTAACAAAGTCTTACGGGGTTAAAGAGATGCAACGGGATAAGTCGGTATGTTACATGTATAATAAATTACAACGTATGCATTTATATTATCAGAGACAATTAGGTCCAGGTCATATGGTTATTTTCCATATAATTTCCTTCATTTTAGACTGGAATCAACGAAATAATAATACAAACGAAATGTATAGTATAGTATGCCTTAAATTTTTAGTAAGACTATATTACGTTGAATATCGTCCTCTAAACCAAACCAGTCTATGAAAGTCTTCAACAAGTCACTAGTACTGTCCATACTTTCATGCTTGTTCTAACAAATAATTTGTATAAAACGTAACCAATGTGCGACTATCGTTAGGTATGTAAACTAAAAATATACGGGGGTCGAGGCCGAATGACTAGGCGAGTCAATGGCTTGCTAATGTGACCACTACTCATTTCGTGCGAATTTCCAACGTTCTTTATACATAATGTACTAAACACGTGGAAACTATAACAATTAATTTTAGCAATAACACTAAAGATCTATAGGTACATTAAATTCTTTATGAGACATTTTACAAATTGAAAAGTTTACTATTTACAGATAAAGATGAAGATAATGTTGTAATCTGGCTAATTTCTAAAATTTCTTAACTATTGGGAAGCGAGACTATTAGAAAGACATACGAAGCGTTGAACGCGAAAAATGCCATACTATTATTGAAAGCCAAATTCGGATTTTACGGAAGGAAAGCCACTAGATACAACCAACCGCCTACCAAAATCATTAATACTAGCTGTGTCCCGCGGTTTTACCCGCGTAATTCCCGTTCCCGGGGCAATACCGGGATGTAAGCTATCCTATCTTTTAAATTGGATCAAACTGCACATGGTGTGCAAATTTTATTATAATCGGTTCAGTGGTTTAGGAGTCCATTGAGAACAAACATTGTGACACGAGATTTAGAAATATTAAGATTTAATTAGTCACAGCTAAAAAATATTGCTCAGTATTCAAACACCATATCTAGAATTCATAGTAATCACACCGACTTCTCACCCAATTGTAGAATAGATACTATTTACACTTTTAACTGTACGAATGGTCACCAACGCACAGGAAGACAGTGTTTAGCTTATCTGAAAGGCGTTGAATATTTACTTGTTCGTTTGTACTGTATACTTTTGTTTACGTCAACCTCCTATGACTTCTAGCTCTGTTAAAATGGGTCTTTTAAGTTTTCATTCTATTATAACTATGACGTGATAATTTGAAATCCCAAAACTTACGACTTTGACTCCATGTTTGTTTTAATGCGCAATTTCCTTGTTCATCGAATTTGAAGTTTGAATTTTTTTTAGAGAAACTTGTACCGGGGGTGCTAAAGAGTTTCTAACATTACTTGTCTGGTCATCTGGTCACAGGTATGCATAAAAAACGACAAAGCGTTGTTTGTATTAATATAAAACTTAGATTTCATTTTTTTTCCAAAAACATTTAAATTCCTTTAAAAGCACTTCGCTAACCTTTATCCTAAAGTAATTCAAATACTACATATCCTACTACATATACTACTATACTCAATATCCTACATTAAACCATTATGCAACTAAAATTATTAAATTAAACCCACGTTGAGTTTAAACTTACCCTAATACGCCTAATAATTTTATAGTCGGCTCAAGTATAATTATAAGACTTAAACGTTGATTTAAACTGAAAAGTTTCTGAAAAAAAATTATACATACAGACGAATTGAGAACCTCCTCCATTTTTGAAGTCGGTTAACAAAATTAAAAGATTAAGCAACCGATCCCATTTACAAGTCAGATGGAAATTCGTCCAACCGTTTAGTGGTTCATCTGTTTGTTTAACAATTTACAATGCGTTATCCAGAAACTGTTTAAATCGAAATATCTAACTCGTGTTAATTGGTCAGCTATGTTATTGGTAAATAAAGGAAGGTTATCAGTTTTTAGGTAGGGCAGGTAATAGGTATGAAAGGGCTTGTGCTGGTTACAAAAGGCTCTCGCAACGCGTTGGCGGAGTCTCAACTTTGATCTATCTAAGGTTGTTTATGAACACGATTACTCACTTGAATTACCGGTGAGCGCAAAATTTGATTACTTACTGTGTGACTGATCGTAATGTGACGTCATCAAGAAAATAGAATGAAAAATTGCTGCTTCGGCTTTTGAACATAATACGTACATTATGTATTTACAAAGAAGTTAATTATCAACTGACCAATTATTGAGACATTACGTAATATTAGTAGGTATAGTTTTTTTTTCATTACTTATTACTGGTATAGAAATAAAGAGTATGATGAATGAACTTCATTCAGTATAGTAACAACCCATCAATTAAATAATCTCTTTACGTCTTTACCGAACAAAACCTCATTTAAATAAATGTTTTATAAACTTCACCCATTGTACGTCGCATTCCCACAGTGTTGCCATAAAATATATCCTTAACGTTATTGTTTCATTATTCGCGAAAGATACATAGATTTTAGATGAAGATATGCGAAATACCTGAACCGCAGCCGACATAAGCTATGACTTTATATGTAATTGGAATTCTAATTAGCTAAATTTACCCATTAATGATACGTTGACCCCGCAAATTGTATCATCGCTATGATAGGAAATTAGGAGTGGACATGATATGGCAAAACTAAGCGGATATGGACATTGGGCAATCGAATTAAGGCATTTATTTATACATATATTTAGTTAAAGAAATTTTATAGTGCGTTCTTCCAATAGAAAAATAAAAATATCAAACATTATTTATGTAATAACATGATTAATGATTTAGTATTTTAGTCACGTAATATGGCTTAAAGAATGAATTTAAGTTACATATACAGTATAGTTACTTATAAAAGTTTTATTAAAATCATATAAGGTTACAAATTACAATATAATATATTTCTACTATAGATTGGTGTAGCATTTACTAGGTACCGACGTCTAAATTATAAAATAGCTATTAAATCGTTACTATACACTACCTAAATGAAAATGCGTATTATTTTGTGGGAAGCAAATTTATTTTTTGCTTTCAGTTTGAAGTCGGTTTATTTTTTGTTAAAAATTATTTTATTGCAACATCGAAATAAATAGTAGGTAAGCTCAAGCCTCAAACCACTCCGAGACGCGAAGCCTTCATTTACAAAGTCTCGAAAGAATACAAAAATCGAGATAAACTTGGGAATTCATCCGATAAATCGTATCTCTTGTAAGTTCGCGATTTATACGTCTGGCTCGGCTTCTGGTGTCTCGTATCAATTTGCATTGTTCGTACATTGTACTAACATAGACACAATTTGTACTATGCATTGTCGATAGGAAAATAGTACCTATACCATAATAGTTACCATTTTCAAACTTAAATTGTTTATAAATTATAAAAAATCTAAATAAAAAAGATTAAGATTACAGGAGAGTTGTATTGTTTAAATGTCAGTTAAAAAGTAAATTTGGAATATACCATACCCCCTTGTCAAGAAGGTTAGTTTAGATTTTAGATCATTTAAACCAGCCAGCAAAACAATAAAACAATCCTGTAGCAGACAAGCACGGATTAAAAAAATAAAATAAAAACAATTTTATTTACAGCCAGCATTTAGGTAAGTAGTTTGAATTGCTAATGAAATTATTATTTTTAATTTGATTAAGACCTTTTTACTAGATGTTTTTAATTGAAATCAAAGAGAATTTTATTTTATTTGATTACTTCCTGTTTTCGTTTAAAATACTTTTGTTCTGGTAGACTTTGTAATTTGTTACAATAAAAACTGCCATATTAGAACGGTCGTTACGATATTCATCTTCGTTTAAACCTCCCTAGCCTACACATTGATCTCTATCGTAATGGTAAGATGAAACTGACCACGTTTATATATCTTAGTTATACTAATTAAAAAGTTATGGTACCTAAGCGGTTTTTATGGTTCCTACAAGTCTGCAAGGACCATTGACCCCGTTGGTCTAAGTACATTTATCGATCATCTTACTATGAAATCTAGACTTGATAGTCTAATCTGTAATTTTCATTTTTCTATTCATATTTTACATTAAGCAATCTTGTAAGCCATCTTATGCACAAAACACGACAAAACTATAACCGTCATTATCGGTTACTTACACGAAGTTAAATTTTTCAAAAACCATCGGATATCGATTTCAAGTATCAATTAAACGTGGTTTTTTACATCATTTATTTTTAAATAAACGAATTTTGTAATTGTATTTTCTCTCTTTTACTATTTCATTTCCTATTAAAATATATTTATTTTATGTAGTCAAATACACGGTGAATGTAGTACATAATATTAATATGTGTATTTGACTGTATTATTAGTAATTATGTACCTACCTATCACGTGCGCAAATATTTGAAGTTCTTATTTGATAATCCCGCTTACAAATCACGATGCAACTTTCCGGTCGATGCATCGTGCGAAAAAATAGGCAAAAACAATACTCACTTGATAGATATTTCGTTGCACAGATTGGCACTTAAATTGAACTGTTCCTATTTAGATTTTTCAACACACAAACTTGATACACGAAAATAAAATTCACTTGTTTATTTACGTTCTTCGAAGTGACAGGTCGTTACGGCGCGGGACGCATGCGCAGTACACACTCGCTCGCGGCTGGCGTTTGACTGGCGAAGGTGAATGAGTGGAGAGTGGGGACCGGCGAGACCGTGGCCCGCGAATGAGCGGTTTCGTTCAATGTTTTTGAAATTGAAGTCGGAACTTTTGAACGTTTCGACTAACTGTCTCCATTCACGTCTACGGTCGATATGAGTCAGAATGGGAGCTCATGTGGAAAAAATGCAAAATACCAACTTAATAATCTAGGTAATTAATTACATTTACTATGTTAATATACCTCAGTTACATTTGAAAGTTTTTTTAGGAATATTATTTGAATCGATTCCTTTGCTTTATACCTGTACATATTTTATTAATGATGTAGTTATAAATTTTAGAACATGGTATAATAAGTAAATTCATGCGTATTATCAACATTGTATAGGTATACCTAATATAATATTTTATTTTGTATGATTACTTTTAAATCAGACGTTGAATGTTAAACAGTTCTTTCATTCACTTTAATAGAATAGAACAGTAGGTAATCGAGTCTGCATTGTGTAGTTACTAACAAGGTTGAAAGGAAGACCTTAAAAACGCATCAATATATCCTCCACTAGAAATCCCATTGTCTTTAATAGGATTCCGCGTTATGGTTATTTATCTGTGATAAAATACAATTTTCGAACAATAATACGTACGAAACAAAACGAGTCTAAGAGCTGGCGAACTAATTTCGACTTAACATATAAAGGTATAAGGCTAAAAATTGCTTAACAATTTTTGTTACTTGTTACATTTTGTTGGTTGAAGTCCATCAAGGTGTGGGGTAGCTCTTTTATTTTCAAACAGGATATCCTGGGCCGGGAACCGAGCCAGCTTCCGAACATGCGGTTCATTAGGTGTTTCTATAAAAACCCAGCACGTGTGCTTACAAGTGGCTTAAAATACCTCGAAATAACAGGGTGACAAAGTACTGATACTTCATACATATTTTATAATTTATACATCCGTACCTAATAATTATATGCGAAAATTAGTTCATATTTGAACCTGACACATACATACATTATTTCGTAAGTTAAAACCAAAACAAAGTCTGTATTGATATGAATAAAACGAAAGTCGATAAAATTATTACTAAACAACTTTTATAATAAATCAAATGGCAAGTCACTACATAAAATGAGTTCCCAAAAAACTAATTTCTTGCGTCAATTAACAGTGAAGAGCCCTCGAATTAGATACAAAGACCGTTTCAAGAAGAATAACAGGACAAAAACAATTGCCTTTCAGACCTTAAGATGAAAATAAATGACGCGATATAAAAGGAACAACTCTTAGTCCACTTGAGACGCAATTATTGGGTCTTCTTATGTTTTTTGTTGTCTACTCGATTTGTTAGTGCTATTGTTGTTTGTTTGAATGATTTGTTTTTGAAAGTGTATACCTATACATTACAACAATGATATTATATAATAGATATGTTATACCCATCTATACATATCAACCGAAAAAAGTGTTCCGCTTAGCAGCGGTAACCCACATACTTAAAATACAAGTCAAAACGATAGAAAGAGATAAATTATAAAACCAAAAAGAAAAAATAGATAGTAATGACAGTTGCGCGTGAATGCACCGGCAACCAATCACCTAAAGGTAAGACGTCCTAATTAGGATGTTTTTGCATTTTCAAAATTTTGCAATTACAACATATCTATTTAATATAATATCATTGCATTGTGATGATAAATGCGTTAGAATGCTCGTCGAAATATATGTTAGGCTTTCAAGCGTATAGGCTAATGAACCGATTTTTTTAAATACTAGTAAATAAGTATTAAGTATTGTACTTGTACTAGGTAGTATTTTGTAGTTTAAGTAATGGAATATATTATACTTTCGTATCTTCTGAGTAATATGCCATAAAACATCGTCTTTTAGCTATTTGGAACATTTTTAAACAACTTTAAAGGTATAATTACGTTAATTTACGTCTTTAATTAATCTAACAGCGGCGGTAATTAACCATAATAATTTAGTATTACCGGGTACTTTTAATTGAATGTTTAACTTAAAACTTACCTTCTATAAGATTTCAATTCGATTTGAAAATCTAAATACCTTTTTTGATTGATTGCTCAAGAAGAATGAAGTAAGTTAATAGCAAGCTTAGTTTAGGTCGCGTCACGAATGTTTAGCGCTGGACGAGAATAGCTGCGCATCGGTAGAATCGCGCTCGTAATTGGCGTATTGGTGCGAGAAAGACATCACGACTGGGGAACCAATCAACGCTCGTGCACCCGACGATCACGCGCCCCACGCGCCTTGCCGTCCCGTCGATACCTTATTTTTGACTTCTGCGCAGGTTTCGTTCAGCGCTAAAGATTCGTGACGCAACCTATAAACATCATACTATGCTAGCGATCCGCCCCGCCTTCGCTCTAATTTATTATACATATAAAATTACCTTTCGAATCACTCTCTATAAAAAAAACCCGCATGAGAATTGATTGCGTTGTTTTAAAGATTTAAGTATACGAGAGTAGAGACAGACAAAGCGACTTTATAGTGTTAACGAAATAGATAATAGATGAGTTCGCAACTATTAGTATCTTATTATAGGAAAAGATGCAGATGATATCCTCAAAAGAATTATTAACTAACAGCTAAGAAACCGCGCAATTCCCCAAATAATATCTACGACACTGAAATAAATCTACCTGGCCATTCAACTACCGGTGAGGTCAAAAGGGAATTCCTTAGAATTGCAGATACATTGAAACGAATCCTCCGAATCTATTGTAGTGTGTACTTATCAAAAGAATTCAGCCTTTCTCATGGGAATGTTCGATCAGCGTGTGATATACTAAAAGGTTGCTTATTGAAATAGAACATACATCCGTACATACATAACGTTAAATATAAAAGCCTCGAGCTAGTTTTTGATCCACTGAGAGGAGTTTTTATCCGGGTTATGAACTAATTTTTGATATAATTAATTAACTATTTTTTGCGTGAAAGAATAGCAACGATCACATCACATGAACAAAAATTTATAAATTGTAAGTAAGTAAATACGTAAGTACAAGCTTTTTTTAAACAAAAAAAAATTTTGTGTGCTTGTTAAATTGTGAGGGGTACTTTTTGGATCTGCTGAACCGCTGATCTGCTGAATTTAAAAAATAAAATTCATTTCACTTGAATTATTTGTAATCAAGATATTGATTTTTTATTTCTCTTGACCAGCATAATATGCTGGGCCTGACTTGATTATTTTTTTTTTGTTTGATTGAAGGAGGTTAAAGACTGATTGGTCTGCGTGCCTACTAAAACAATCCCACTAACCATATGACTGTACTCATAGTCTCTTATCCTGAAGGTCTCTTTGAGTTCTCCCAACACCAGACGTCGGGTTGGACCACTTCTTTCCAGTAACGACTCCTATTTAAACTAAGTTTGTTGTATCATTATAATATTAGACTTAATATTGAACCATTCAAACTATTGGACGAGACTAGCTCGACTTTCGGACTTTCGGACTTTCGGACTTTCGAACTTTCGGACTTTCGGACTTTCGGACTTTCGGACTTTCGGACTTTCGGACTTTCGGACTTTCGGACTTTCGAACTTTCGGATTT